>JAILXH010273029.1:22950-36654 GCA_023558415.1 Piaractus mesopotamicus | reverse complement strand
TTTATTGTGCAAAAGCCTATGTCAATATTGTGACAAGGGGCCAGCAAAAAGTGTGCTAAATGTTGTTTCATGAGTTTGTAAAAGATGCTTATTCGGCAGCTTTTTGTTAGAATTTTCTGCCCCTCCTTTAGCAGAGCAGCAGTTACATTCTAACACCTGTACAGGCACCTGGACGCAACTGCTGCACCATTTAAGGAACGAGAATTTCAATTAAAAAGCCAACTTGTCTCATATGCATGTCCAAGACACTCGTGCCGCTGACCGTCACAGACACAGCGGGAATTTGGAAAATATTACAGTCATTCACACTTCAGTACCAGCTGTTTCCCGGCTTGTTTCCTGCATAAGGACCATGGCCTCATTTGTTCAGCTGACTGAGTCAGGTGGCTTTTCAGGAAGTAAGGCTGCCTTAGGCTAAGGCCCATTAGGCTAAGGCGAACCCCAAAAGACCAGCCATTCCTTCATGTCCGCCGACCCAGAAACAAAGTGAACTACTTCAGATGCAATGGTCTACACAGCCGGAAGTGAAACATTCCTGAAACATCCCTGACTCTAAAAGGGATAACATTTGTGTGTTTTGGACTGTTTATTTTAGTACAATGCTTAGTTCCATTCAAGTTCTCCAGACGCCTGAGAGTGATTGCTTGTTGCTATGCAATAATATACAATATGTATTGTGCAATATCATCTAAACCAAATGCATTATTAATCTGACTGGGGCAAACTGCAGAGTTGTATTACTGAGTGAATTAGCGAACCAAGTTTGAACTTAAGGTGGCAGGAAATGGAGATGAACAGGTTATACTGGGTTCATATCAAAGTCTTCCTTAAAAGGAAGCATTTACCTCAACAACCCATGAATCTAGTTTCAAAATGTAATTTGAGAATTGCAGAAGACTGATCCAGAGCAACACATCTTTTGTTAAAAAAAAGAATTTCCTGACGGGCACAAATTTGTATGATCTAAGGTTAAGATTTTGCAGTTTTGATGTGCTTCATGGGCCAACTGGTATGTTTTCCAAAACTAACATTTCTAATCTCATTTAAATCTAAGTGTATCTAATGTTTTAGCTCTGTCAGAGTAAATGTACTTTTTCGTTGCGTTCTACATGAGGTATTTTCTCCTGAGTGATGATGTGCCAACTCTACTAGTCAGAGAAGTATTTTCACTGTTTCATTGTTGTGGAGTAGACTGTAGGCTAGTTAGTGTCATCTCTGCCGTCTCCCATCACATCCTTAGCAACACCCTCACGTTTCATAGCGGCAAAGGTGCAAAAGTTTTAGGCACCTGAGAAAACTAGAATGAAAAAGCTCTATATATTTTAGAATAAATAAAAACAACATAAGTACAATAAGTGATGATGTTCTATCTGCCAGTGTGTTCGTTTGACTATTTTCAGACCACTCCTCAAGGTGGTTGGGTCATCCAGGAGACATCTGGACCCAAACTTTGTTTTTCAAACTAGCTTGTAAGTTACCAACAGTTTTTTTAATATGGAAATCTCATTACATTTTACTTCATTTAAGTTCATTTGCATCTATTCTAATGATATGCGGTGTTTATACTGGCAAAATGTACTTATTGAGAGGATAAATGACAAACTGTTGCATTTCATTGAAACGTTGGTCTGATTTTTGTGTCTTAGGCACCGTTGGGCACCTCGACCGATTAGCCAAGTACTCAGGTATCCGTACACATGCCTACTCTATACCAAATTATGGTAGTCACTTACTTTGTTAGGTCTGTATGAAAACATTTTTACATGTTAGTTGTATTAAGGTTTCAACGAGTGTAAGTTGGTCCAAACAATTCAGGGAGGATAACTGAAATGCAAACAAATGTATGCTTAAGGACACTTATCTCTCCTCATTCCTGTTACCTGTGTACAGGTTACTTTCTGTTGTCGAGGCGAGGTACAAAGCGAACCGTGACTGAAAAACCTAGGTCCGAATCAAACTGTGAATTCTGTTCATCGAAAAATGTCTATAAGAGATAAATATGAAAGAACTGATGAAGATGATGAGCATGAGGAAATCTTATAGAGTGCATTTACTGAACAGCTTCATTTGGCATATACTGTTGTTACAATTAATGTGACAGGATACAGTTCACTGCAATATAGTTTCTAGGAAAAACGCTATGTCAGTGTCCCTGAAGTGCTCAAGTGTCCTAATTGAAGAGCCGTGTAACTGAGGGGCCTACAGATAACTCACCACTTTGCGGGGCCTGCTCTGCTCCTCTCTGCCCTCATGATCTTTTTGGGGAGGCTGGGCAGGCCGAGCGTAGGTGAAAGGCCGCTGGGACGTCTCAGCGCCACGGAAACGCTCCATTTCCTTTTCTGTGTACGGCGGCAAGGAATCGTCCTCCTCTGTTGGTCGATTACTAGGTGACCTGTTGCTAGGAGACTGGCTGTGGGTGCTCTTTTTGGAGCTGCTCTTGGAGGGCGTGTCAGAGTCTTCCTCGGCCCGCCCACATTTTGAAGACGTGCTCTTCCCACTTTTCACCTTACGCTCCAATAGGCTGTTAAGAAGAGCATCATCATAGTCCCGCCCATTCCCACCATCCCTCCCTCTGGAGTCCCGCCCACTGCGCTCCCGCTCACTGGAATCCCGACACGGAATCGGGCGATCGCTGTCCCACGTGCCCCGTCTCTTACCGTTTCCGGGTAAGGGAGGAGGGCTAGGAGGTCGAGGCCGGTCCCTCGGGGCTGTCCTGGGTGGTCTTTCTGGGCTGTCCTTTTGGTAATAACGTTTGGAGTCATAATGAGGATAACGATCACGTTTGAGTTCCCGCTCTCGGTCTCGGTCTCTATCTCGTTCTCGTTCCCACTCTTTATCGCGCTCCCTCTGTTGTTCACGTCCGCGGTAGTCGTCCTCCAAGTCAACAAAATCCCCATGCCTGCCTCGCTGCATGTAGGTCATGGCGAATTCCTCAAGCTCGTCCAGGGAGCCTGTTCGTCCACCCATTTGGAATGCCTTCCTTTGCAGGTGCTCTGAACGAGGGTTCCACCTGGGGGGAAAAAAGATCATAAAGGTACCATCAACCTTTCCAAATTTTCCAGTATTAATACCGATATATTTTCTTTAAAAAACTACTAAGCTTTTTTTACTTGAAGCGCTTCACTTAAAGCTACACCATGTACGTTTTGGGAATCTGGTGACCTATCTCCTCTCTCCAGGGAACTCCCATAGCATGTAGACCAATAATCAAAAGGTCTACAGGAAAAAACATTATTTAATGTTTTAATCTGTCATTTATGTCTCCATCTTTTCATCTATTTTCTCCAGCAGCTCTATGACCAGCACACAGCGCCCGCTTTATTGTTCTCTCCAGCTTCTCCACACAGCAGAAGCCTCCTTTTTTGACAAAAAGATCTGACACATATCGGTCTAGAAAGCATTGTTACCTAGGGTGGTCTTCCTCCACCCGGTTACCACGGTGAGGGTGTCGAGTAGACCTCCGCACATGCACCGGAGAGATTTCTCTTGTCAGGAGGTCTGGAGGGTCGTCCAGATCAGGGATGGCTGGAAGGGCTTTCTTCTGAACCTGCCGAAACGTCTGGCGGAAGTCCGCCTCGGCTTCATGTAGGGAGCTGAGCTCTGACATACTGCAAGCTGCCAGTGAAAGAAAAAGCAGGAAGCCAACACAATGATTTCAAAGGCTTACTCTGATTCCTCCTTGGCCTGCGCAGGGCCTTTTAAACCTAAATGCCTTTATGAAATGTTTGGTCAGTCAAAACAAAGGTGAAGGAACTGCAAAGCTTTGGCATGCTGTATTCAAATTCAGTTCAACTGGCCCAGCTATGCTCTACCCAGAGATGCGTCCTTTTGTAGCAAATGTTGCGATTGTGATGGGAAAAATGCAAAACTGTGTCTAACATTTCTGTGTCTAACATTTCTGTGTCTAACATTAGAATCATTGCGCATAACCGTCTGACATTTGGAATCTGATTGAAACACGTCCAGTCTGAGTCTAAATCTGTCAGCAGGAGAAGGCCTCAAAGAAAAAAAAGAGGGAGTGGAGTCAATTATGTTCTATTTGTATGGTACTTTGTAAAATAAAGTTTGTAATAAAGTAGCTTTATAGAGATCAGGGTCCAGACCCTTAGCCAAGGGCGCCGGTGGCAGGAAAAACTCCCTGAGAGCATAAGGAAGAAACACCGAGAGGAACAAAGACTGAGAGAAGGAAGCCATCCTCCTCCGGATAGTGGAATAGAAATGATACAAGCAATGCAATTTAAGAGAGGCCCTCTGATCATACAGAGGACAGTATACAGTACATGCAGTGTCAGATGAGCTTTACCGAGTGACTCAACGCTGAGAATGTCCAAAGGCTAATGAGGCACAGAAAAGCAAGAAAACAAGGGAAGGAGAACATTCTGTGAGCTGAAAGGCGAGAGTGCAGCAGGGCATGCAGCTTCTACAGGCAGAGCCAACAGCATGTGGTCACACTCTGAGTACCATGTGAAGCTTACAGTCATGACTGCTGAGGGTCTTAGAAGGGTTGAAATGCGCCAGCTCCCTTTCCACATACTGCAGCACCTTCAGCGAATTCTGATCCGGCGTAGGCTGGAGACGAAACCCGCTGTGCACTACAGGGGACAGACGATGTGTGTGTGTGTGTGTGTGTGTGTGTGTGCATGTGTGTGCATTTATGATTGTGCATAAAAGAAAGAAAGAAATAGCATTTTTTGTGTCAAATAAGGGAAACTTAAATAATTCTATGCTCTCACAAACTCTAGTTTATGTATATCTTTGCAGTTGTAACAAATATTTGTGTGTATATATATACATATATATATATATATATATATTGCTGAAGAGAGTCTTTATTAACTGTAAACCATTTTGCTCGTCTGCAAAAAGTCAAATGTACAGCTCTTCAGTTTAGAAAAGATTAACTACTTCAAAGCTGTGCTTAAAGATAACGACAGTTAAAACAAACATTCAGTAGTGAGTGCCTTTATTCACTTCATCTGTGTTATCAATAACTGTGTTTGCATACAATAACACTGATAACCTGGTGCTGATAACGCTCACCTCGAAAACACAGCACAGGAACAAAAACAGTAACACAAAATATTCTTATCTAATTTACACTGATGCCTGTCAACTAAGCCCGATTTGTGAGGCTTGAACAAATATATCACTGCTAGGCGAGCCGCTGTACCAACTGATTTGACGTTCAGGCATTTGCTGAATGACTACTCACCTGCAGAAGCGTTATTCTCGACGGACGGTGCAGCAGATATCTTGGGGTCGATGAGAGAAGGAGGAGCAATGGGCACCATGGTGGGCACTCCTGGCATGTAGTATGGAGGGTATATGGCTACTGGTGTTGATGGTGTGACCTTTATACCTTTGCCTGCTTCATACACTGTGGAAAAGGAAATCTCATGTAACCACACTGTGGATATTAATCATTGTTAACCCTTCCAGGCCCCCCTGGCACATATACCTCTTGTTTATAGTCCCAGGTAACAGAGTGAAATAATAAGATACTAAATGTATTGTATGACCTTAAAATTGACCTTACAACAGCTCAAGTGGGGAAAAATTTGTAAAAAAAAAGGCTGTAGATATACAGCTGCGTCCACTCACTCAGTAAGCTTCTCTGACTTGAATACAGTGAAAATGTATGGAATTGCATGGTTTTTGCTGTGAGGGCGGGACAAACCACATACGCTTTGTGATTGGTAAGGGTACTGTTTACATAAGATGTACCTAAGATTAGGACTAGTTTTAATCATAAGGGGACAATTTTGGCAAAAAAACACCAGCCATTTTTTGAACAGTGGGACGTTACTCACAGGACACACTTTGTTGTGTTCCTATAAGAACAAGATTAGCCTAATTAAGACAGATTTATACTCCCTGGGGCTTGAATTATTTCTCACATGAAGCTCACTCATGTAAGTGGTCAAATTCTGTTCAGATTCTAAAGCAATAACACATTAGTGTTTCTAGGTAGAAGATACGTTATTGTATTATGATATTAATTTGATGAGAAGTTATTAATTTGCTATAAAGTTGTCTTGTTTTGCATAGAAAAAAAACATCCTTTAGATATTTTGTCATGTTTTTCTTTGACAAAACAAATGGAAAAAAGCGGGGAGTACAGACTCTATCTTCTCTAATTTACAGAATGTACACAGTTGTATGCAAAAGTTTGGGTCAAATAATATGTTATATTGTGCAAAAACATTTACACATCCTCTACAGAGAACACACTTCCGCACATTTTAATACACAATTACATACAATTAAAATATAAATTAAAACATAAATGTGGCCTGCATTAGATGTTCTGGCAATTTTTATGTTTTATTTTTATTTTTTTTAACTCAGCAAATAATAAGAATAAGAAACTGTGCACCAACATTTGCATATGTGTTTACTTATTTTCACTTAGAAAATCAACAAAACATGTCATTTGACCACAGGTGCTCAAACCCCTGTGACCCTAAAGAAAGATTTTGCATTTTCTTATGGCTACATGAGTGGACAATATAAGCTTCAATACAATGTATTCATTACTTTCAATAATTCAAAAACATTTTCCTAAAGTGATCATTCCTATATGCATCTTGACATCATGTGAAAACACAGAGAACATGAAAATAGAGTGAATACAGTTTCCAGTTCCCTGTGAGGCTAAGTAGCTGCATGTTCCAACCCCATGATTGTAGCTCTCTCGTTCTCGCATGTACAGCTTGTGGATTCTTGTTATAAAGGATGCCAAAGGGAACTGTAGTATTACAATTTGCAGTTGCTTTTGTTATTTTGCTGCTTGTTCATTGAGCCATAGTTCTCATCGGAACTGGCCAGTATAGTCCGCCAAACTACTGACACAGCCACCATCAGCAGTGTGCTTTACATGTAATTGATACTTCAGACTTGATGTACTGTGGTGCTAATTCATCATGGCAGTAGCAGACCAGTAACGTGGTTTTACTTTGACCAAGACTGCCATTAATGGAACATTTAAAAGCTGTATTTGAACCAATACAGTTGGCTTCAAAGCCTCAGTTTGCACTACTACAGATGCACAGAAGGGTGAAACTAGGTTAAAATGCGTTTATTGAAAGAGTGTAAAAAAATCGCTGTTAATAATGTAATATGTTAACCTCTTATTAATGCATTAACATTGACAGCACTAGTTTTGACACAAGCGAATCAGTTTGGGTTTTGCAGCAGATCAGCAAGTAAATTCTATTCCATCGGGGATGTTTCCAAATTATTATTTCAAAGTAGCTTTTTATCTCCTGCTACAAGATTAAATCTTAATAGGACTTTACTTGTATAACCCAAATTCATGTCACATTCAATTAAATCGAGGCTTCATTTTTAAAGGAAAAGTTTACTTTGTGAATTATGTATTTGTGCACATAAAGTCACAGACACTTCCTAACACTGTATCAAACAATCAAATGTTAACACAATGGAACCCTTCAAGACATGAATAAACCATGATCCAGCGTCAGGAAGCCTCTGAGCTAATAAATAAGCACTTAAAAACCGCTAAAGTGAGTTTCACGAGTGAGGGCTCAGCAGCTGTGTATAAATACTCAAAGGGTACTCACGGTGGCGAGGGCAGCAGCAGGTATCCGGGCAGCAGCAGCAGCGGACATAACAGCAGCACGAGTGCGGACAGCACTGACACCAGCACACACCCACGAGGAGGATGAAGAGGATGCTGCCCAGAACTACAACTCCCACAAACACCCACTCTGGAATAAAGAGGACAGGCATAAAACTGCAGCTCCTCTATAACATCCGCTACAGTGAAAGCTAATGGAAAACAAGAACAGGTAGAACAATAAAGCACCAAATGATATGATCACTGGCAAAACCAGTAAACAGAATCTCAGAATGCTACATGTTCTATATTCTCTATAATGGAGAAAATATTGAAGATTGTAAACAATGGATCATTTAAAGTATAATCAACAGTGCACACTGAGTCAGTTGATTAGCTACAATTACCTAGGACGTCCACTCATTGGCCATTTTATCAGAAACAACCACCATCAGTTGCAGCACAATTTGTCAGCTCTCCTCTACTTAATCAGTGGAACAGACCACCACTGACCAGATACTATTTGGGTGTCTGTCCATTCTCTTATTTATATATTAATAACTAATTTTCCCCCTAATTTACTCATTGCCAATTCCACCTCCCCTTTTACACGAAGCAAAGAAGCTGGGAGGGTGAAGGCTACCATGGGCGTCCTCCAAACATGTGAAGTGCACCGCATCTTTCTGCACTGCTGCTAACGTAACAACACTGGACTGCTCATCTAACAGATGGCCATACTGACTAGCATCATGCTGTGACTGAAGGAGATGGAGGGCCATCCTACCCACCCAGAGAGAGCAAGGCCAATTATGTTCTCTTGGATTCAAGCCAATGCTTAGACGGGTGCACCGGTGGTGCTTCCAGGAAATGTACACACACAAAATGTTAACATAAACAACAATAAAACAAATGAACAGACAACAACCAGAGAGACAGCCTTAGGAGCTACCTAGGTGGGAAAAGCCCCGTCAGCTTTGTGATAGGTGAGGGTACTGTTTGCATAAGCTGTACCCGAGATTAGGACCGCCCAGTTTAAACTGAAAGGAGAGGTCACGGTGTATCTATATTTACAAATAAAACCAATTTAGATGTTTAAGCAAACCTTTTAGGCCGTATGAGAGTAAACAGAAGTGCTTTGGTGTCAGGCTAAGGCTAATACCAAAATGCCGGCCATTCTTTTATGTCCGCTGCCTCGGAAAATACAATGGACTACTTCAGACACAAATGACTACATTGAAGTAGGTGATCGAGGGGCTGCAGCATTTTCATTTTCATTTTCACTGAAAATGTGAAAGAAAGACCCCCGGCTCAGCTGTTTAGCCAAATGGGCTAACGTTAGCGTGATTTGCACTGCTGGTATGCCATGTTATCTGTGTTTATAAGTGGCATACTGATACATCAGCCCACTACTAATTCCACCCCTACTATACACAATGCTACTCTGGAGACCGGGTGGACCATCATCTCAATACTGACATCAACAAGTGTGTCAGGAACAGCAGCGTTGCCGTGTGTGGTGGGGGTTCCAAATAAAATAGCTAATGAGTGCAGACACAAGGTAAGTGTATCTAATAAAGACTCATAAAGACATGAGCCTTCCAGTCACTCTGTTGATGTAGGACAATTAAAGCTGACAGCCACTAGCCAACCGTCTTGTCAACCAACATGCAGAAAAAGATAATTAAGTACACACAATAACTGTCTGTAATGACAATGCCAGCTCTTCCCTCGCAAACAATGATCATTAAAGTATAACAATTAAAATGTTACAAAATTTTACGGCACTGAGAAAAAATACAATTTGCAATAGCCAGTAATTAGAGAGAATGAATGACTCCCACAAACTTGTAATAAACAGCGATGGTTAACTGCTGCTATATATGACTGAAATTGAATAAGTGTCTGTTCAAAAGTAGAGCAAGGATGGTTTATCTGCTTTGCCAACAGTCATAAATCCGGACTATCTGAGAGGAATAAGTCGGGAGGAGCTCAGGAAGCTGCAGACTGTCTGTTAGGGAGGTGCACACACACTACGAAAGAACACTGCAACACAAGCACTGATAACAGCTACTCAGGACAAAACTTACAGAGAATGTCTGGGACAAACACACAATAACAAAGACACACTCCAACATTCTGTATGACTGTGGAAGCCTTAACTACTACAATGACCTGGAAATAGTTTAATTAAAAATGCAGTACAATGGAGTACACTCTATGGGGCGATGTCATAGGAGAACCACTTTTGGTTCCCTAAAGAACCTTTCAATTGATGGTTAAATGAAAAAGTTTTTGCAAATGTGATGTATAAGTGTGAAGAACATTTACATGTTTAAAGACTGTCTACATATAGCAATTGAACACTTTACTTGAACGCTGCTACATAACCATGTTATGTCACTTGTCATACCCTTTGTTGTGGGTTGTCATGACATATTTTGTTCAGTGATATACAAGTGTCACTTATTTAAAAAAAGACAAATATACTTGTTAATCATGGTTATTTGGTGCTAGCTTTCTTAAACGAAATGGACTAGAACTTTAAGTTCTATCGGTTCCCATTTGGGTCAGCTCTTGTTTTTGAATGTGCAGTGGAAAAACTCACAAATATTATAACATTTGCCATTACTATTAACAGTAACATGACACTGTTACGTTGCTGGATGCAATCTGTTGTAACAACTTGTTATGTCAATGTTAGAATCGTCCAAGCCAAGAACCATTTAGGAACCTTTATTAACATACTAATATAAAGTAATGAAGTTAAGAATTGGCAGTTTGTAAAGTGTAATTGTACTTTACCTAGTCTTCTTATTAGCAAAATACATTAGCTTTTTAGTGTCAGAATCAGCTTGTTCATTCCTATATGAGTGTGGTGTTTAGTCTGTGACAGTAACAATGAACGAAACATTACCAGAACATTGCAAAACAAGCACTGATAACAGCTGCTCAGGTCAAAACCTAGAAAAAACGTGTGGCAGATCACACTGAGAGCCATGATCTACTTGGTTCAGCATTACTGTGACAGTCACTGGAGATAAGAGAGTCCTCAGTAAGACCGAGTTTGGAAAGCTGACACAATGTTCTTGTGAGTGAATGAATGATGTCAGTGTGAGTAGTCAGAGAAATCCTCTCTCTACTGTATGAGTCAGTCAGAAGACACACAGTGCTATCAGTGCTAACGTTACGCATGGTCATACTGTTGAGGGAGCTGCGCTGTGTAATCAGCTGTTTAATCGTAAGTACTCCCACCCTCATTACTTGCTAAGACCATACTGATGATTTGCTTCCTTTGGGTGGAGTCAAACCCCTTCCACACATCTCACTCCAATACTACTGTAAACAGGTTTGCAGGGCATCAAGCCAGAAAACATAAGATAAATATAAAGAACTGCCTTTGGTAGAAATTAACTATGGTGTTTGTCTAACTGAATAATAAACTGGGTGTTCAGTCTGCTGGAGACGTATTCTCCTACAGAGCTGCATGCTCAGAGGTTCTTTCAAACTCTGTTATGTCTAATCCTGCAAATCAAGGTCTCAAGTGTCGGAGAAGCAGTGCAGGACAACAGCTCTCCAAATGCAGGTCAACAGGGCTTTTCACAAATTTTTAAATCTAATGTTGCTAACAAGTAACAGAAGCATACGGTCCCAGTTAGCATTGTTTCAACCCCATCTCTAAATCAACACACAGAAACCTACAACCAGGGATTTGGGTATTTTACCTTAGTGAGTCAAAACAGTGAGTTTGTGAAGAGTTACTCAGAACTGATAAATTCACTGAAATATGTCAGTTTAATTTCACTGAATGTATGAGAGTATAAAATAAACCTGAGCTTCTTGTTTATTGGTGAATTTCCTGTGATGCTTTCTATGTGCTATAGATGTGCTCTGTACCATCTGCGACTTGGCATCAGAGACCTCATGGAGGTGCGGTGCTTCCTGCCCACTGCGCAGTAGTGTTTGGCTGGCTGCAGTAGTCTTTCTGTTTTCTTCTTTGGACTAAACAGATTAGAAAATGTCACCAAAAGTAAGATGCAGGCTCTACACTGCTGTCTGGTGGAGTATAGAGTTGAGATCAATCAGTCAAGTCAACGGTTCTTGAATATGAGAATGTATCAGAAAGAAGCTAATTTACTTATCAAAAATGCTTTTCTACTATTCGATTTTATATATATACTTTTGTTAATTTTATGAAACAAAAACAACTGTAAATAATTTTTACATGACCATTCTTTAACATCTCTTTATACCTAAGAATTAAACAGGCTGTTTTAGTTACACTGCCTTAAAGACTGATATACATAAATATATGCATGTACATGTTATTCAAAAAGCAGTCCAGTCTGAAACACTTCTTATAACTTCAGTGTGAGTGGGCGGAAATAAACTACTGCAGGCTGAAGAGGCGGTTACATGTAAATGCATTGGTTTTCATAACATCGCAAAAACATTTAATTCAAAAGAGCCTGTTTGAACCCACACACACACATACACATCATCTAAACCGCTTATCCTACTGGGTCGCGGTGGAGTGCTGGAGCCTATCCCAGCTGTCATTGGGCGGAAGGCAGGAAACACCCTGGGCAGGTCGCCAGTCCACAGCAGGGCCTGTTTGTACCCATGGTTTCCTTATTTTCCCTACATAGACTGTATCAAGAGATAGAATTTTACATTTTCATATAGCTGTGTACATCAAACTCTTTTATTTAGTTTAGTTTTTTTTTACAATATGGGCCATTTTACCAACTCAGTGTGAAGTGAAGTGCAGAGAGTTTTCAGATGGCTTCCATTACTTGTTAGCTACACTAACCTTATAGCTTCAGTACAAAACTAAAGACTCCAGACACACTACACATGTTTTGGCTGCTAGAATACATCTGAAAGGGAAAATATAATTTTGGAACGAATTTGATTTTGATCATTTAAGATGGTTCATTAGTACTGAAAGAATGCACTGAAAAGTGTGGTGTCTTGTTATTAGATCAGCAGTTATGGAGAAAGGAAGTGAGGTGATCAGTGAGGTGACACACTGAGACACAGGTGGGGGGAACCCGTACCTGGCATAATCTCCAAATCAAACTCAGGCAGGAGATCATCAGCCATACTTGTCTGACCTGGAGAGAGAGAGAGAGCAAGAGAGAGAAAGAGAGATAGAGAGAGGGAGGGAGAGAGAGAGAGAGAGAGACAGAGAGAGAGAGAAAGAGGAGAAGGAGGTGCAAGGTGACAGAAAGAGGAAGAAGTGGGTAAATCAGCAAAAGAGGTGCGAGACGTGATTTGAGAAGAACTGTGGCATATAGTGGTGGCTGGTGCATGCAGCAAAAGACATTCAAGAGTGAAAAGAAGAATCAGATGATCCACCTGTAGAAGAAGCAGCAACACAGGGTGTTAAACAAATTCAGCCTCTACATGCATGACTGTGTTATTAAAGATTCTTAACAATGGGTCTTGGGCAGTTTTGCTATCATGATATTTTCCAAATATATCCCTGTGTTAGATGATATTTAAGCTTGCATTAACAAAGATCTCAGTACTGCAGATAGGCAACACAATGATATCATATCATTATCTTAAAGATGTTCACAATTCACTTAATGCGAGTCCAAGTCAAGTCTCGAGTCTTTGGTAGGATTTTAGCTTAGTCTCGTTATCAGCTGCGGGCATTGCATGGTACAAAAGTAAACCAGTACTAACTATCTGTCAGGTTCAACATGGATTCAAATGACAGACCTTTCATTACAGAAAAACCTTCAGTCTGAAGGACAGAACTGAACTGAACATTAGCTATCCAAACCACATGCAAGCCAGCCATTTCAAGTTGTTCTGGCTATTTCCATCTTTTGTTCTATCCATCCGACTAAAACGTTTTTCCTATAATGAAAGGCTCATTATTTGAAGCCATGTCAAACTTGTCGCTACAAGCTGTGGGAGAACGGCAATGTGTTATGCTAATGAATACGCATGACAGCAACACAACTGTGGCAAAAGTTACACCCATAAGGTTGGAAACAAAAGCTTTTATTGTTTACCACACTAAGGGTGGCACTCCTACTTAAGCCTGGAAATGTATAAGTCAGTCTCAAGTCTCCAGTCTCTAACTGTACACCAACGGGGTGGAGGTACAAGGT
>JAILXH010273027.1:4908-17065 GCA_023558415.1 Piaractus mesopotamicus | reverse complement strand
TGCTTAATTTAATATACTGGAAAAAGCAGAAAATGTGGTCTTTTAAAAAATACATTTTTTCATATTTTATTGTTTCCCAATATGTTAAACTGAGAATAAAAACTGCACTAGATTTGCTGAAAATGCCATATTTACATTTGTTTTCTGCAGAAGATGTCTTACTTTATTTTCACTTAGAAAATCAGCACAATGTTGACTGGGGGTGTTCAGACATTTGCATACAACTGTAAAATTATTTTCAAACTTATGAGCTCTAGCAGTTCTGTGCATTAAGAGAGCATTACATTGAGAGAGCATTGTCTAGTGAAATTAGATTAAATTATCGCTGTCCTTTGTGATAGTTTAGGATATATAATTTTTATTGTTTGTGTTTTCAAACAAAAGTGGAACATCTTTTTTAATATAAATACCTCGATAGTTAGATGTTCTGTTGCATTTTCAAGGCAGTGCAGACTTTCCTCCACCTGTCTGTGCATCACAATGAATCCCCCACTCTCCCCATGAGTCATCGTGTTGTGCAGTGCAGCAGCGCAGAGCAGAACGGCCAAAACGCACTAAAACGGGTGGAGTGAAACAGCTGGTTTGGCTGTTTGTCCACACGACAGTTGCCAGCTGTGGCTGTGCAGCTTAGCTGCTCACTGGGAATAGATCAACTGTCAAAGCAGCTAATTCATTCCTAGTGACGATGTCAATGTTAGTGGCACGTGCACTTCCAATCATTTCCAGTTTCCTAATACGTATGAATGTGAGTGATGTATGAGAGAAGTAACTACTTTCAGTAGCCAGGTGTTCACCCAGCAAGTATGGGCCATTCTGTCAAATTAGTTTAAACTGCAACCCCACAGTAAGTAAGTAAGTGAGTGAGTCACTCAGTCAGTAAGTAAGTGTCTGTGTGGATTTCCTTTCACACTCCATATAGTTAGGTCAATGTTAATTGTGAGTGTGTGTGTGTGTGTGAATGTTTATGTCAGTCTGTCTGCCCTGCGATGGACTTGTGACCTGTCCAGGGTGTTTCCTGCCTTCTGCCCATTGACTGCTGGGATAGGTTCCAGGTCCCCTGTGACCCAGAAGGATAAGCGGTTAAGAAAATGTGTGTTTTCAATAAGATATTTCTTATTAGATTTATATTATGTATTTATTCAGTAAATACTGTCCCATGTTTTCATGCATCACCGTCCCTCATGGCCACATAGTGAACACTTAGATCCCATTGTTTCAAAGTAAATATGTCCCAAAGTCTGAAAATCGGTGTGTAACATTAAGATCTGTCACTACCAAAACACAGTTTCTGCAATTAAAAAACTTTTTTTGTGTTACAATATTATGATTTTATGTGTATACAACTGTTCAAAGCTGCCAGTCATGTACTGGCTAGCACTTTTGAGTTCTGTTCAAAATGAACTAAAATTGTCACTACCGAAACAGTCACTACTGAAACATTTGGTCAAGTTTCAGTAGTGTTATAATTGTTTGGTAGTGAAAAATGTTCAATCTTATTTATTTATTTTTTTTATTAAAATAAACATAATTAAGTTGTAGGGTCATTTAAAGCAAAGGATTTTGGTCTAAAGTCCAAGTCATTTAAAAGTGGTTTTCAACTCTGACTTCAGCAGAATGGTCTATATAAGCCTGAATAGTCTGAGGTAATTACTAAGATTAATTCAAAGGGCGCTCTATAACAATGCCACAGTACAAAAACTGCACGACACTGAAATTAACGGTTATTCAAGTCTTCATTTACTGAAAAATTCAGCTTCGTTTAGAATCACTTATGCGACCACCAGTACTGTCAGACTTCACAAACTGCATTGATAAAGACAGACCATTCTTCTTTTCTCTCACACAAATGCTGTTCTCTTTTTTCATATACATTACATTTCACATCAAAAGTGTTGCAGCAGAAAGGCAGCACACAATACTGGAACAAACCACAGTGAATCAGCAGATCTGGACACCCAGGGGTAAAGTAGAGGCTTAATGTATTCATAATTTATAACAGAAACATCTCCAAATTGGCATGGCACTATTTATAATGCAGCTTTAGGATGAATTGATTCATCAATGCCAACAAATTTGCAAACTGGCTGAGCTATTCCTAAGTTGTAGCAGTGTGTAGTAAAACTTTGGGCCCACTGGTGGGCCCTGGCCATTTAAGGGGTTAAAACAACAGTCCGGCGTGGTGGTGTAACATTAAAACTGGAAACTAACAGTGCCACCCACAAATATTGGTGCACCTGATTAAAAATGAATGATGAAGTCATGAAGTAAAAAAATTTCTCAAATCTATGTGTGGTACCCTTGTTGGCATATCTTGATTTAATACTTTTTACCTCCTTTTGCAAAGATAACAGCTCAGACTGGAGAAGGCTCTGAGACTGGAGAACACGTCAAGGGGTCTGAGACCATTCCATCGTACAGAGTGTCTCTAGATTTTTCAGATTCCGAGGTCCACGGTTGTGGACTCTTCTTTTCAGTTTATCCCACAGGTTTTCTGTGGGGTTTAGGTCAGGGGACTGGGATGGCCATGAGGTACTTTTCTGCATGGCTATCTTTGTCAAACCCACCTCTGGTGTTTGCTGGCAGAAAGCTCTATTTTGGTCTCATCGGACTACAGAACATGGTTCCACTGAAAGTTCCAGTAACAACTGGCAAACTATAGGAGCTTGAGTTTGTTGGTGCTTGACAGCAGAGGCTTTTTTCTGGCAACCCCCCCAAACAACTTGCTGTTATGGAGGTGGCGTCTGGTGGTAGTCGTTGTAGATGTTCTGACCCCAAGATCTAACTAATGTCTGTAATTCCCCATCTGTGATCTGAGGAAATTTTTTGGCCACTCAAACCAGCCTCCTCACTGTGCGTGGGGTCACTATAGACGTACGTCATCTTTCCAGCAGATTCTTAACATCTCCAGTTATTTTAAACTTCTTAATTATTGTCCTGATAGCTGCTGTCTTGTAGTCATTTCCTGATTTCTGATTTCTGTTGAGCTCAACAGCCTTTTGTCGCAAAATCATTGCTGTTTTCTCTGGTCTTTTGTATAATGATGAATGACTGAGGGAATGTGGCCTGTTTGCCACTTGTATTTATACCCCACTGAAACAGGAAGTCATAGCTGACCACTTAAGCGCTCCTAATAGCTCAAATGAATTTTAAAACATAAAGCATATGAATACAGGAATATATGTTATTTAGATAAAAAATTCTACTAAGTGCCAACTATTGTGACACACACAGATTTGAGAAAAATATTTATTTCATTATAAGATTATTATATTTTTTTTTCAAACATTGTATTTTAAATCAAGATTCGATTTTTGGCAATATTTTCAATGAAAGATCAAAAGGACAATAATTGTTTTACAGCCTGTTTTGCACATGTTTACCAATATTTGTGGAGGGCACTATAGTACATTAAGTACACTCTTAAAAAGATGGTTCTTTAGGTAAAGGTTCTATGTGGTTCTATATATAGAACCACTTAATGCTTTAAGGGTTCTTTGCATGGTGAAAAGGCTCTTCAGATTGATGGAAAATGTGTTGTATATGATTCTATATAGAACTTTTTTGAAAATGGTTCTATATAGCACGAAAAAGGGTTCTGCTATTGTTACAGAACCATGTACAACACATTCTCCATCAATCTGAAGAACATTTCACCATGCAAAGAACCATTTAAGCTTCAAATGATTCTAAATAGAACTCATGGCTCTAAATAGAACCATTCCCTTTACTAAAGAACCATTGAAGAACCATCTTTATTTTTTCGAGTGTAGCGACTCTTAACAAACACTCTAATGGCACAAACTGTCCCCTACAGTTTCTCAATAGGTTGAATGCTATTTTGTCAAGGTTCTGTAAAATGTTTTCAGGCTTCCCACAGTTGCTGTGAAAGAATACATACGTGGGTGGAACTCAAAATCTAAATCAGTTCTTTAGTATGTCTGTACTCTGCATTCAAATCAGGAGAACGTCATTAACATTCAAGCAAGCTGCATTCTGGTTGGACTTTACACCATCACAGAGGAAAGCACAGGAACAGAGAAAGCATGACATAAATATGACATTAAATTCCCTTTTAACTAACCAGTGCATGTGTTCCTTTTAACTCTACTTGGTGGGCTTCTAAAGTAATCTCTTTCTTCTTCTTCCTCCTCCTCCTGTTCCACCACTCTCTCCCTCTTATTCACTCTGGCTGCTAAGTGTCAGGCCCAAGGACATATTCATAGTTCCAGCAGGGTTGAAATGGGGCTATATTCAATGATGGCAGTTACTGTAACTGGATCTCAGAACATTGTAAGGATACCAGAGTTGGCTTAGCACTGGCAAACAAAAAATATGGTGACGCTAATAGCATTTTTAATTTGCATTTTTCCAAAGTTTTATTCAGACAACAGTGGAAAAATACTGTTAAAAGTTTAAGCAACTGCTTAGTGCAGGGTTTTAGAGGAACTGCTCTTGGGATTGCTTAACTTTGGCCTCTAACACTTCTTAATAGGAGAAACACAGACACATACTACTGCCTAATTACAGTGACTTAACGAGTACCAATTTGCATAATGTTTATCTCATTGTTGCAATCTGCACATCAATAATGAGTTCAAAGAGTAGTCTTATGTCCTTAAAATAGAAAGATATTGTAAAGTAAAAGGCCTCTTGGCTGTCTGTCTGAACTTGTCTTCATCATAGACCTAGACTATTTTCTGCCTCTGTACTTCTGTTGTAGGTCTGTTGGTTCACAATTTCACTCACGGCAAGTCTTCTTTTGCACTTCTCCCTCTCTCAGTTTCTCTCCCCATCGGTCTCACTCTCTCTTTCTCTTTTTTATTTCTCTGTTTACATGATAGAACAGGTAAAACCACAGCATTCTTTAAGCAGGGTGAGGCCAGTCTTGGTCACAAATGGAGAGGAGGTCTGCTGAGCCCTGGAGGTCATCCTTCTGTCCTGATAGGAAGCTGAGACAGAGAAATAGAGAGAGGGTGTCTTTTAAAGTCTAGTGGTCCACTGAGTTATACAACATTCTATCAGACCTGCCTGGTCTAGATGAGGTAAGCGTTAAAGAAGTCTAGAAAACTCTTTAAGCATTCTCCTAATAAGAACCCTGAATAATCACATCTCCATTCTATGTTCTGCCTTATTGGCTAATTGTGCATTACAGAGATCATACCACGGTGCCCCTACAGCCCAAGGCCTCTGACATATTATTAAGTCTTTAATACAGACTGAACACTTACATTAATAACTACTTTAATTCTACGTTCTCAAAAAGTATCCAAAAAAAACAAAAAACAAAAAAAGACTTCAGACACTCTCATGGAAAGATGGAAAAGGCTCTTTGCTTTATTTGAGCATCGAATGACGAGTGGTCTCCAGAGACCGCTGTGAAATACAGTTTCTGAACAATGCTTTTTATACCCTTTATCTGGGGTGATATAGCATCACCCCACCCTTCTTATCAATTCTGATGTTCCATTTAGTCTCCATTAGATACAAAACCCCTGCATTACTTAGCCCCCTTTATTACAAATGTATACAACACTACTTTTTAATAAGCTGGTTTCATCCAGTTCGTACCAGTCCATCCCATCCTACAAGGTGATTCTTATATCTATATGATATATATAATATATATACATATATATGATGTCATATGAGTTCACAAAGTTTACTCAGACACCTGCATGTAAGTTCAGGGAGGTCACTAAGATAGAATGCACACAGTCTATGGCCTATTGCCTTTCCTATGTTACCCCTTGGTAAGAGAAAGTAATATTTCCTTTTAGCCAATGCCTAACCTATCTGATTATTGATTAAATGCCTAATCTATTGATTATTGATTAAGGGTGTATTTATTCAAATTTTCCATCAACGGTTAAGGGGTTAGACACAAAGCAAATGGTGGCAAAAAGGGGGAGCTCCACTGATTTATCAAAATATCCACGTAATTCAGTTGAAATGTCACCAAAGTGATTTAGAGTGTTATGATGTGTTTTGATTAATTTAATATCTTCTCTTATTTATTGTCAGTGATGTTATCTGCAGAAAGAGGGATGGGTGGAGTGGTGGAATGAGGAAAGAAAAGGGATGTCTCATTAACACAAAATTAAAGAATATAACCACCCTGTATGATACGGAGGTCCAGAGAGGCCCTGAGATAGTTATAATTTTTTGGATTGTTATTTTAAGATAACAAAATTGTTATCTTGGAATAACAAGTTACTTATCTTGTTACCTCGAGATAACAAAAGCTGTTATTTTGAAATAACGAGTTAATTATCTTTTGATCTCAGTTGTTACCTAGAAATAACGAGTTACTTATCTTGTTATCTCAAGATAACAATCCAGAAACTTATAGCAACAGCTCATGGCCTCTCCGGACTTCCATAGTATGACTTTCTTTATGCCTTAACAACTGAATTAGGCAGTACATTTGAAAAATTGTGCAATCCCCTTTTGGCTCTTGGCTCTTGAGCTAATCGCTGTGCGTGTAGTTCTAGGTGCACTGCTCCCCTACTGACCAGTGTTAAAAATACAACCACTGGAAAGAATAAAATGTGAAATAAGCAAAACATTTTAGCATTTTTTAAGACAGCAGAATGATGGGAATGTGTAGTGTAGTTATCTTCTTAAAGTAAGATATTTAATCACAACACATTGTCGCTGTTTGAACAAAACCTTGTATCTCTAAAATAGTAACTTCACAGAATGGAGGAAAAAAGCATTTTCAACTTATATTGAAAGGCAAATTAACAAGATTTTTTTCCAAGTAAGCTGTCATGAAATTTTAACACAATGCAAAAGATAGGTGGAGTTTTCAAATTATGTAAAAAAAAAGTTAAAAATGACAAAAATGGAGATTTTTTTTACGTGACAGCAATGATATGTTGACTTAGCTGGTTTTTGTGCTGGTTTTTCTATCAAAAGCACAGTGTAATATGTCTTTACAGTATAGACATATATAGTTGGAGCACTTGTTTATACCAATGTGCATTATTGTTATTTTCTAGTTTTTACTATTGGTAAAATAGATGATACTGGTAATAGCTTTGGTTTTTTAACTCATTAGCTCATAAAGCTTTTTTTTAGGTTGTTAAATCGTAACACTCAAAACATTACACTCAAATTTACACACTCCTACCAGATGTGAGTTTGATCACACACCAAAGATGAAACTGATGAATAACAAATGTTAAAATTGCATGCACTTATTTTACAATCAGATTTGATCGTATACAAGTTTGATGAACGAGGGCCTTCATCCTGTATAAACCTGCCTGTCAAGCCCCTTACAAATTCCATTACAGAAACTCCCCTGCTGAAACAAACCCAGCTTGAATAGGGCTTTAGAGTGTTTCAGAGGCAAAGTGTGCTGTTTATAAAATGAAATACTGTTCTGGACTTTGGGTGGGCTTTTTTTTTCTCCAGTACTTCTGTTTATGCAAGCAAGGAAAAAAAAAAAAAACTGGAAAATGCTGTAGAGGTTTTCAAAGAACATACTGCAATTAACTTGCACAATAAAATAGGACATTCAGAGCAGCTTTACAAATACACAGCTCTTTGATAACACACATATACCTACTTTTTTTGGTGGAGCTTGCAGGAAATTTTGCCCGTAAGAACTCTGCCATCTCTTTGTCCTCTTCTTTCTCTCTGTGTGGAGGCAGAATTATGTGCATGAGCTCAGCAAGCTGCCTTAACAACAAACTGACATAGAAGCACATACAGAGGCGCAAACACACAAACTCACATATGGGTACATTTTTACGTGTGGGCACATAAGAGACGGAGAGAAACAAATACCAATGATGCATTGTTGTCTCCTCCACATGTTCATATGTGTAAATGACACTCAACCTCAAAACAATCATTTATTCTCTCTCATCCGACAAGATGGGTTTAAATTATTGAAAGCTCTTTGACATCCCTTTCATTTTCTCTCCATCATCCTCTGTGCCACCCACCTCTTCACTAGCCGACCGTCACATCACTCAGTGGAATTTACTCACAGTGAAGGAAAAAGACTTGATTTACATACTCCACCCCCTAAAATAAACTAGTAATCAGCTTAATTAGCTACCTAACCTGCTGGTGAACTATCAAAGCAGTAAGATGACTTATGCTAAAAATAATATCAGTCCGCAAGTGCAACAACCTCACAAATTAATAGCTAGATAAGCCGTATAACATTACAATTTGGAGTTTTGTGTATTTTTAGATAGATGTTTTGTGTATTTTTATTGCTACCTGATCCCCACAGGTGAAATCCGGGTAATGTAAAACATTACCCTAGTGATTTTATAAGTAGAGGCTAAGAGCTTAAAATAAGTGTAGGCTGTACTTACATTTACAGCAAAACAATTTTTTCCTCCATAAAAAAATACATTGTAATTTAACAATATGCACAAAATACTAGTATTGCACTTACACTCCCTGAACACTTTATTAGGAACACCTCCTTGCAGCTACACTCATTACGCATTTTATCAGCTCCACTTACCATATGGGTGCACTTTGTAGTTCTACAATTACAGACGGTAGTCCATCCGTTTTAAATGCTGTGTCCACTCACTGTCCACTCTATTAGATGCTTCTACCTTGTTGTTCCACCTTGTAAATTCATTGTAAAGTCAGAGACTGTAGCTCATCTGTTGCTGCACAGGTTGTGTTAGTCATCCTCTAGTCCTTAATCAGTGGTCACATGGTGCTCCCCACAGGACACTGTTGGCTGGACCTTTTTGTTTGGTGGACTACTCTCAGTCCAGCAGTGAAACCAAGGTGTCCTGTGCACCTACCAGCACAACACACCACCATCAAGTCAGTGTCACTGCAGTGCTGAGAATGATCCACCACCCAAATAATACCTGCTCTGTTGTGGTCCTGACCATCAAAGAACAGGGTGAAAGGGGGCTAACAAAGTATGTAGGGAAACAAACGGACTACAGACTGTAATTGTTAAACTACTAAGTGCACCTATATGGTAGGTGGAGCTGATAAAATGGACAAACAGTGTAGATACAAGATGTTCCTAATAAAGTGCTCAGTGAGTGTATATTGAATCATAATATTGCAACTGAAATATAATAAAGAATTAATAAGTTAATAATGAATTAAATACATTAATTATGTGACATGGTTAAAGTTAACAGGAAATTAAAATTGTCTTTGTCATACTAACCCCATGATCCCTAGACTGATTTAGGGTTTTTTCCCCATATTTTGGTAAACTGCAATTAGGACTGTACGGTATTTACATGAGACAGTGCCACATGCCATAAATGGTTATTTTCAGATTCTAGGTTAGTAGATATGTTATCATTTGATATGTTCATGCTAACAGAATGTTAATATCTTTTTAAAATATATTTTATTTCACATCTCCACTGTGGTTAGAGTGGGTAAGCCCTGCTGATTGTTGAGATATGTGTACTATGTCTGTAAGTTAAATGGCTCATGAGTTATGAAGTCTAGAAGACACGCAGCCAGCCTGCAAAATTCAGGATTGGGTTGTAAGTGTTAAGTATTATGTATTGTATCATTATACATCACTTTGCAGCAGCGGGCAGGGAATAATATTAACCAATAATGTAATATTTCATCTCCTTCACTGCCCCTATCGATCATTAAGTGAGACTCAACTCAAGAAGCTTAGATATCCTGCGTGATATCATGTTTTGCTTGGAGATACGTAACCATGTGGAAGGAAAATGTGTCTTCATTTCTGATTCACCTAGACTTTAAAGATTGTCCTGCATTGTTTAGCTGGAATATATAAATACTTTAATTCATACATATTCGTATAGTCCAGCAATACTCACATAGAACTGCATGATGAAGAAACGACATATTGTGAAGTCCTAATCTCTTAAGGGCTGCATGCTCTTTGCAAGAGACTCTTTCTCTTTCACTACATCCTACAGGCCAGTACCAATACAAACTAAAATGCAGCATAAACTATCTTCTGTTTTTCAGTTCACTTGACAACTAAAAAGTCCTACTATCCATAAATGGCAACTGTAGACCCCATTCTTCTTCTTCTTTTTTAATTTGGAATAGGGCCAACTACTAAGCGAGTATGCTCATAATTGAAGAAAGCACATTGTCCGAAATACACAATTGTTTTATTGCAAACATTTGGTTGGTCTTAAGTCTTCCTTTCTGTCAAGGATGAAAACTGGGCCAAAGTTTTTAAGGCCCTACAAAAATTTAATGGGGATTGCTCTGCAATCATAGGTTGTATTATTACTAAGGCCCCATGAGGAATCAGTTTGTGGAGGGTAGTTGTTGTTGCAAGAGGGCAACTGCTGACTGCAGAAGCTGTGCTAGCTAATGAGAATGGGTATAGCGCCCTTGAACATGGAGCACAAGTATTGTGGTGAAGACTTTTTGATTAATATAGGATTTGAACTTGCACTTGGCTTCCCTAGTCATTTCAGAAGGCCTGGTGTTCGTCAAGTCAGGAGGGTGTTCTGGTTGAGCCTTGGAAATGCCTGTTCCAAGCAAGCACTGAATTGGACACCACAATTGCAAAGCACGCTCCTGTGGTTTGCAAGTGGAGTCCCAACACAATGAAGTCTTAGGCCATCACCTTAAGTTCTCTACCACCTCCTCCAATTGTAGCAAGCACTTTGCTAGCTGTCTTACACATTTAGCTGGTGTTCACACTGCAAGTAGGGCGCTCTCATGAGGCTCTATTTAAAAAGCTTTCTTAACAAGAATGTGAACTATGAAGGAAGTGCACAAATGCTGAGCACAATGCCATTGTCATTTGTTACGGCTTTAAGATATTCCCCTTTGGTGACCAGAACATAATAGAACTCCTTAACTTCTAAGCCGCCTGTGAGCATAGTGAACTGCAAACCTACTATCATGAACCAAATAGAATAGTTGGTTGAGTGTATCATTACACCCCTAGTGGATCCTAAAAATGGCGATGGGATTTAAGCCCAAGAACCCAGGTTGCCTTTTATTAGCCTTTCAGCTGATTCCTTTTTGACCAAATAAAGGGAATTCAAACCCACATGGCAGAGCAGTCTAGCACCTTCGCAACTTAACCACACTTATGGTGTACTTGGATGTAAGCTTGTATCAAACTCTCACAGAGGACATTTTCTTTATTTTTCTTTCATATCGTACCTATTTGCAGACGGTAGGTGCGGGTTATCCACTTGGTATCCACTTCTGTGTGCCCTCATTTGGTAGAAGGTTACAAAAGTAAGCAGTGAACAGACCGTTTATAGTCTATGAAGCTTGAAGCAATGTCTAGCAACATAAACAAAAGAATTTGCTTTATCTTTTTTTATCTAGACAGAACACACTGCCTTCACAGTCAGATCTGCCTATTAGTTTTAAGTAATCCCCCTGTAGTGTTTGTACCTCTTCAAAGTTTGGGTTGACATATTAGCTCAAATGAGCTCAGTGGGTTTCACTCTCATGACTCACATAACCAAAACAATTTGCCAGGCTTAATGCACTGACAAAACTAGCTGCACTGCGCCACAGTTGGGTGTAGCCTATTCTCTCTAGATTGAACTAATCAATGGTTTCAAACACTCGCACGACAACTTAGGTCTTTGACTGCGGGGCTCCTGGCAGATCTCATAAAATAAGGTCTCGCTACCTAAATGTCCTTTTACACTTTAATATGCACTTATTTGTTTCTCACTTCTTCTTTTTTTTCAAAATGTATTATTTGTCCTCAATGTCTCTGCTTGAATTTATTTAGCTATTTAATTAAAACCGCTGTTTTTTTTTTACTTATTTTCCTGTGAGTTTGCCTTTCCTTATGCAAGGGGATTATCTTATATGTAATCTCCTCAGAAGTATCCGCCAAAATGAATCACTTGCACTCAATTAGCTTTTTGATTGGAAATTAAATACATAAAGGGTGGTCTCTGACTTTTGCCATATGCCTTTTAGATTATAAAATCTTCCAGATTATTTTGTAAATTACTCTGAATAAGAGTGCCTGATAAATGGATACATTGTCGCTGTCATACGTAAACCTCAAAACCTCAGTTCTTGCATTGATTTGTTGACACCATTTGAAAGTGCTAGCCGGCCTCTGCTGCATGAAAATATTTCATGACAAATGGACCAATAAAATGGCCCAAATCCTACTCAGAACAAAATCTCTTTATATTTTCTAATAAGGCCTCAATTTTGT
>JAILXH010273015.1:3178-15360 GCA_023558415.1 Piaractus mesopotamicus | reverse complement strand
ACATAAACTAGCAAAAACAAATTTACTATAAAATGAAATAGTGTTTGTATAAATTCAGAAAAAAGACACATGCCAGCCACAACTGTATGTGTGTACATATTTCTGTATTGCGGTCTATTTACACAAAGTTAGGTTAGTTCCATCATTTATGTTGGCACGGGCACTCCCAAAATTTTACGCTGCTGCAGTGACATTGAACCGTGTGCTTGCACTCGGTCAGTCTGTCCAACAGGTCAAAACAAGCTCAAACCAAAGTGCGTGCTGTACCCTGATTGGTGTGCTTGCTTCACACTTCTTTTTTTTGACATTACGTTTTTATACACACATAAACCAAAAGGAACGACAGATTTCGCATAATGTAAGGAGTGAAAAGTAAGATATTTGAATTTGAAATGTGGTGGAGTGAAAGTAAAAAGTCGCCTAAAATGGAAATACTTCAGTAAAGTAAAGATACACAAAAAAAACTACTTAAGTACAGTAACGAATTACATTTACTTAGTTACTGTCCAGCACTGCCTATTACTAGTAGCAGTTTATTGTGTAGGCCAACTTTTGCCATTAAAGGAGAACTTCACCAATTTTGCAAAATTACTTAACTATTTCATGGTTAAGATGTGAGCAAAATCATTCAGAGTGCTTCGGTGTGAAATGCACCTTTCTAGAGAAACTTACGGTGTCAGCATTGTTCACAATTATAGTACTAGGAACCAGACGTCCAAAGCATTTAATGGCTCAAAAAGCTAGATCCCACTAAGGTATTACACAAAATTCCTGGCCTACTTTAAACAATCTGCAATCAGCTAACAGTGTTATATGCACAGTGGCTAACAACAACTAATTTATTTTGCTCACAAGTATTTCTTACCTTGATTCCAGGTTCTGTGGTGGAAAATACAATAGAGGGAACAGCAGTTTTCTTTAGGAGCCACATTTGAAGAAATACGCTTTGCATTTTTTCACTGGTGTTGAGTAAGTTAGTCTTCACTGGTGAAGTTGTTGGACTTTGGTATTTGTGTGTAACTTCAAAACAATTAGCCATAACTTCAGGATTTCTGGTATTTGTAACAGCAACCGAAAAAAACGCACCATCCTATATTTTCTCTATTTATTTTTACGCCCTGGTACAACACAGTTCACCACCTCTCTGAACAATTAAACAGCGAGGTGCAACTCTGATCTATCGTAGCTCCTCTGATGAGTAACGTTTCTCACATAAGCTCTGAGTTTTGTTGACACTGTATGACGTAACGCCGCCAACCCAGTCAACACAAAATGTTTGCAGGGCAGAGAGGTACATGCAAGGCATTGTAAGGAGAAAATAGTACTCTAAGAAAACAGTTTTTAATTTAGCACTGTTTTCTCTTTAGCTCATTTCACAGCAGACCACTCTGAATGAATTTGTTTACATTTAAACCGTTAAATTGGTGGAGTTCCCCTTTAATGTCACACAAGCACGAATAATTCTTTGTTTATATCAGCATGCAGGAAGTTAACAAGTACAAAAATCTGTCCCTTCAAGATTTTGCTGTCGTCTCTCACCTGTAGTTTTGGGGTAGTAAGAAGCAACGTATTACTCATTACTTCACTTAAACTATAAATGAGATTACATATTAATTCCTGGAAGAAGTAGCTTCACTACTCATTACTTATCTTCTGTGTTACTCACTAAAACCCACACAAATCTGTACCGACTGGAAAGTACATTACTTTCAATATCTAATTCAGAAATAAGTAGCCAATCACAGGTCGGTCCCTGTCCCTGCCTTTACTCTGAACACAGCCAGCTATGCTGATTAAAATGATGTACAGCTGAGGCTGCTTGAAAACCACAAAACTAGCCAGTTAGACGGTCCAGAAACAGCAGCTGTTCCTAACAGCAAGTGAGCATTCAGATGTAGTATGGCATTGAAATTGCTGGAGCTCGAAATAGCTGGAGATTTCAGTGACAAACAGGGAGCGTGTCTTATCCTAAATGTAAATCTGTTTTTATGATAAGTATGTTCTAGTAACACATTTTACATTTGCGAAAAACATTTGGAACAGAAACAGACAACGGATAGAAAAAATGCTGGTACTCCTACCTGAACGACCTGAAGCTTTTTATCTATGGGGAAAGTTCATGAACAAGCTTTAAGCTGACAAAGCCAGCTAATAGTGCTTGAACAGTTAAAGCAGTTGTAGATACCTGTGGATTGATTATGATGACTTAATTGGGTTTATATATTAATTCCAGGCAGTTGCTAAGGGGTTACTATGGAATTCCAGCTTGTTGTTAAGGCACTTGTCCAGTGGGTGCTAGATCATTGCTGTGGTATTGATAGGTAGTTGCTAAGGTATCGCAAGTGGATGCTAAGGTGTTGCTGGGCCATTGCTGTAGTATCCCAGGCGGCTGCTAAGATACAGCTAGGCTGTTGCTATGTTATCCCAGGTGATTGCTAATGTATTGATAGGCTTTTGCTATGCTATACCAAGTGGTTGCTAAGGTGTTGTTAGGCCATTGCTGTAGTATCCCAGGTGCCGGCTAATGTGTTGATAGGCTATTGCTATGTTATGCCAAGTGGTTGCTAAGGTGTTGCTAGGCCAGTGCTCTAGTATCCCAGGTGGTTGCTAAGGTGTTGATAGGCCATTGCTATGGTATTCCAGGTGGCTGCGAAATTGTTGCTAGGCTGTTGCTATAGTATCCCATGTGGTTGCTATTGTGTTGCTAGGCTCTTGCTTTGTTGTTCCAGGTGGTTGCTAAGATGTTGCTAGGCCATTGCTATGGCATCCTATGTGGCTGCTACAGTGTTGCTGAGCTATTTCTGTTACCCTAGTTGGATGCTAATGTGTTGCTATGCTGCTGCTGTGTTACTCCAGGTGTTTGCTAAGGCGTTGCTAGGCCATTGCTATGGCATCCCAAGTGGCTGCTAAGGAACTGCTAGGCCATTGCTATAGTATCCCAGGTGGCTGCTGAAGTGTTGCTAGGCTGTTGCTGTTGCCCTAGATGGATGGTAATGTGTTGCTAGGCTCTTGCTGTGTTATTCCAGGTGGTTGCTGAGGTGTTGCTAGGCCATTGCAATGGTTTCCCAGGTGGTTGTTAGTATGTGTGTATCTATGTGTGCTATTAAGTATGTAAATTTGTGTGTAATGTCTAAGAGGGTCAGTGTGAAAGGTGCCCATAGTGACATAATTTGTGGCAATTGGAGTTACATTTCCAGAACATTCCACTGTTCATTTTCTATGGGAAAAAAATTTAATGAATGTTGTAGGAAATCATTTAAGTGATTGTTACTCAAGAGCTGTTGGAGGAGTGGTTGCTAGGCTATTACTATAGTATCCCAGGTGGCTGCTAAAGTATTGGTACGCTGTTGCTGTTACTCTAGGTGGTTGCTAGGCCGAGGTTCTCTTTCCTTCAAAATGAGTTCTTTATACATAATTTTCATATTAGGATGATTTGCCTTCTTGCTGCATTCCCATGCTCACACGGCAGGGCTTATACTGAAGTTGCACGATCAGTTAACACAGGTAGCAAAGGCACGTATAAATTATGTACAAGTACTCGCACAGAAAATCTATATTGAGAAAAAAATATGTTTTAAACATATGACATGAAATTAATACTGCTAAGTTGTTACTAGGCCATTGCTATTACATCCCAAGTAGTTGCTAAAGTGGTGCTAGGCCTATTACTATGGTCACCAACACCGGTTACCAGAAAAATTTGACTTGGCATTTGCTTTTCCTGAACATTTGCAACAGAATGTAAGCACATGAACCAGCTCATGTTAAAAGCATCTCACACATTTGTACATTAATTTTATGTAAAATACATCTTAATAAAATACAATTGCATGGGATCAGTACTGTTTTTAGAGCTAATTTTTAGACCCATGCTGCTTGACGACTACAGATTCTAATGCTTTGCATTTTATCTTGGCTTGTAATTTCAAGCATGCGGCCCCCCAGAGGCCACTGAAGGGAAGAGAATAATGGAGTTTTGTAGGTCACAAAAACATTTAACAGTAAAACAATATATGGGAGTAATTTGTTGGGAAGCATCACATAGAAATCAATTCTTAGACTTGTTTTCTTCTCACTTTCATCACCTCGGCACAAACGTGGCACTTCAGCGAGGTGTGTGAGAGTGACGCGGCACTGATTCGTGAGAAAACACTTACACAGTTTCACCTGTGCTGTTGTTGACGTCACGATGATTCTGGTTCACATTCCGCATGAATCGAGACTAGAATAGATATCAGTGTGCTAAGATTTTGGCACCCCGGTCAAATGACTTTTTGTTGCTTTTCTAAGTGAAAACAAGTTAACACGTCTACACACGTCTGCACATTTTAATACGGAATTATGGTGTTTTTCCACTGGTTACAGCACAGTGCGGTTACAAAGCGAACCCAGAACTATCTGTACCCTGGCCAAGTACCTGTGTCTGTTTCCCATCGCATGACAACTGTGAAAGTAGAAGAAAGTAGAGTCTCTTTAGCTTATAATTTCTCACGCATTAACAGTAACCACAAACAACAGTAGCAGCAATGGAGGAGCTCCAAGTTCTGCTTTTTTTTAAAATAACAATCATCTGTTTTTGTATCTTATTCAAGCAGAAAAAATAAATCAAGTGGAATTTAGGTTCAGGATCTTCCCCTTCAGGGCTTTCACAGACTCTAGGGACACTGCGTAAAGATGCTGTACAGCTCGGCACACTCAGTACCCCGGCAGGAAGGGTGACCAAATGCAGCGTGGGCACTCAGTACGGTTCACTTCTCAGTGGAAATGACAACAACATGCACGATCACTGAGTTGTAGCTGCACTATACTGCACATAACATCTTTACCGTTTATTTGCTAAATTTAATATACTGGGAAAAAATAAAACTTTTGCATATAACTGTATATGAAATGTGTTAATAAATTATTTTATATGAAAATAATGGCCACAACAAATGCATGTCATGTCACTGACCCATTTACTGATAAAATTTGAAAAACAAAATGAATCCAATGTAGAAAGTGCCATATTCTGATCCACTCTGGCATAAATTAAAGGGAAATTGCACCGTTTTTTCAAAATTCCTGCAAAATTCAGTGGCCGAGCTGTAAACAAAGTTATTCAAAGGGGTTTGATGTGAAATGGTTCATTGTAAAGAAGCTTACTTTCTTTGCAGTGGTAGTGATAGGAACCAGTGGGCACGATATCTATAATACAAATATAGCCATTTTATTAACCATTCATTTTATATGGAATGTTAATGATTGTAAAATAGTGATAAATCTGAAAAGAATAATTTTGGGGACTGTTTTGTTTGAACCGCTCTGCCATGAATAGATTTAAAAAAAAAAAAAATTAGGCCAAAACCTCCTCAAAACTATTATAAGACAAAGTCTTAGGCACCATGCAATGTATTCATAATTATTTCATGTAATAACTTTCTGTGAGGGAGCTTTTAGAGGCATCAAACCCTTCAGATGTCTTACTTCAATTCTGACTCAACATGTTTTGGCTGGAACTAAACCACTGTCAATAACAGAAATGTTCACAAATGGGTGGAATTCCCTCTTAAGCCCTGATTCCAACCCCCTAGTACAGAATATCCAGATAACAGGCCAGTGTTTTTTAGTGTCATGAAGCAGTGGGAAAAGGAAACCAAAGCCTTAGTAAATGTTTGGTCAAAAGACTGTTTGGCGCCATAACCATACTGACCTCCTACTTCTCATCCCAAAAAAACTACAGTACATTCAAATGGAAGGCCACAGTGACAATTACTGCATGGTTAGTCTCAGTAATCCTGCCCCCCTTAGGCTAGATGAGAGTGGGTTGGACTGTGATGTGGTGAAAGAGATGGCAATTAGATTTCTATCATGAAGGGAAGTGGCTGTGAATTTCCTCTGTCTCTCCGTTCCTTCTGGGGTACCGCAGTGACAAAGCAGCCAAATCCAACAGGCGCGCCATCACAGTCGTGCAGACAGACGGTCGACTGTCTCTTCCAGAAGATATAGAGCTGCTGTCTTCTTATAATAACGTTACAGCCAGCTCGGCTCATTCATCTTCGGACGGGTTATCTCAGTGAAAGCCTTCCTCCCGTACTCCACAGAAACGTTTTGCTATGGAGATGATTGCCATGGCGATGTACAGCTTCATCATGAGCGGCCTCGCTGAGACAGCAAGGCTGGTCCAGGTTTCCATGGCAACTGTTTTTGATGTTTTGCACTACTCGCTGCAGCCATCCACTCTGGAATATGTCCAGTAGTAGTGATTGAACAACAGCTAAATATGTACTGTTTTATATAATAGGATGGCCTTTGTATGATTTATATTGTCTGTCAGTTGCATTTGTATACACATGTATGTATACACATGTATTTCAATTTGGAAAAAAAATAAATGGGTATAGTGAATTATTATTATCATGATTGTATCAGATTACATCACACTAATCCAAATTGAGCCCTGGCTTTTGGTACCAACACTCAAACAGTGATGAACAGCAGTTAATGGATACATGCAGGGCCAGCTCTAGGCTTTTGGGCCCTAAGCAGGACTTTTTTGAGGGGCAGGCATTTGGCTAACTGATGTAGTGTAAAATTTAGAGGTTGTCTAAATTATATACTTGTGTAGCTGCCTTTGTGAATTGCTGATGACTGAATGATCGTTTAATCACAGCCTGAGTATCTAAACCCAGATTAATTACAGTCTAAGTATCTACCTGGATTAATCTCAGCTTGAGTATCTAAACCTGGATTAATCACAGCTGAAATATCTAAACTTGGATCAATCATAGCCTGAGTATCTAAACCCGAATTAATGAAAGTCTGAGTTTCTGAACTAGGTTTAGTCACAGTGTGAGTTAGAGGTGGGGGGAAAATCGATTCTTAGATGCATTGCGATGCGGACATGGATGATTCTGAATCGATTCACAAATGTCAAAATCGATTTTCTAAATATTTAATTTATAACGTAATGTTGACGGAACGCCCGGACAGTCTGTGACAGCACATAACAAAAACACCACTGGATGAGTGAGAAATCCGACTGGCTCCCTCTGCATTAAAAGCTAGTTTAGGTCAGGAGTCACAACCCAAATGTTAAGAAGAGCCATTTTGTCCTTTCAACAAAAAACAAACCACCTTGGGAGCCACAACATTTTATGTCCAATATGTCTCAGTATGTGCTAATGTCCTAGTATAGGCTAAACAATGTAAACAAAAACGCAGACTTATCGCAGACCATCTCCGCCAGGACACTTTTCCTCAAGAGTAGAACAATTTCTTGTAAAATGTCTCTCAACGTTCGACTGTTTTACAAGGCTGAAGTCAGATTCTCATTCGCCAGCTTCTTGTTCGAATTTTCCCCATTCTAAATTAAAATCTGCCTGAGGCACCAGAATGTAAGTGCAGAACCATTTAAGGTGGAATGGAAAAAATTGAAAGAGAAGCGACTTCATCTTTGCAACTTTTTAGTGTTTGACAGTCTCTCATTGCAGATTTAACGTTCCAGGAAACCAACTGCGCTGCTTATAAATGCGAATAAGTTCATCTGTCTCCAAATGTTCGTCTTAAATCTCTCTCTTTGCATATTCGTTAGCTACTAGTGAGGCGAGACTGCTAAGTGACCTGGAGTCTGCACGCCAGTTCTCAGTCGTTGAGAACCAGGGCTTTCCCGCTATGTTGCTCACGTCCCGTCTCGAAGATATTTTACTAACACAGCGATCCCCCACTCTCTACAACGAGACCAACACTGAAGTTACAATAAAAAAAAAAATAAAAGAAAATGGGTAGGACAGCTGTAACATGCTGACACAGCAAGAATATGTAAACCTGGATTAATTACAGCTTGAATATCTAAACCTAGATTAATCACATAATGAGTATCTAAATCTGAATTAATTGCAGCCTAAATATCTAAATCTGGATTAATCACAACCTGAAAATCTAAACCTGGATTAATCACAGCATGAGTATCTAAACCTGGATCAATCATAGCCTGAGTATCTAAACCTGGATTAATCACAGTCTGAGTATCTATATCTGGATTTATCACAGTCTGAGTATCTTAATCTGGATTAATTGCAGCCTAAGTATCTAAATCTGGATTAATCTCAGCCTGAGTATCTAAACCTGGACCACAAAAAAGCACAACGTATCTTTATTTTCTCTTTTTCTTTTCTGTTGTTTTCTTGAGACATGGTTAATCAGTTGCTTTTTCCCCTCACTCAAGCACATTAGACAACATAATGGTACAGTATAACCCAGAAGTTGTTGGGGAAGCTGGTGGTGAATTTATACAGGAAGATCTACATCTGTAAATGTACCAAACCCTCAAGTGTGGAAATGCCTTTAATCTTATCAAGTAAATATTGCAGTTTGTTGGGTCTCACTTAAATCAACATGGATGCGATTAAAAAAAGAAAATAGCACATCTAATTTAGTTGTTTGCTTTTACAAATCAGCATACAAAGACGAAAGGCTCCGTTCATCAGATGCTCGCTGCTTCTAATTAACCTTCATTCACAAGGGAAAGCTCTGCACACTGTGAGTTAATTCATTTACTTCTGACATCGATGCTGTAGTGTAGGGGTCTGCACTCCTGCAGATTCCTGTGGGACCTGCAGGACCCCCCACAGTGTATCTTGTGGCGTGGGACTAATTTTCAGTGTTGCGTGCGGGAGTGGGTGGAAAACCAGCCCACTGCAGGCGGGAGAGAGCCAAAGCACACATGAAGAGAAATCTTGCTAATTAATGAATAGCCTAAATAAAGTAGAACAAACACTAAATCCATATACATAAAAAATATAAAATGATAACAGTAAAACAATTGAAATGAATGAAGTGATTCCAAAGAGTTGTGACGCAACCGATCACCTGAATAACACATAAATTCTAATTTACAGAGACGGTGAAGCCTTCAGTCTGACGGCCACAGCTGCCCAGCAAAACACCAAAAATAACCATTCCGTGGTTTAATTCTTGCTTTGTGTTTGCTGGGAATAAATGGCGTTTGGTGAAGTTACTCACAATGAGCCTGATGACCATGACTGCCGTCTTATTACAGCAGAGGATAATGTATTTGTAAATAGACTGTGTCAGATACTGGATGTCAGTTCACCTGACTGAACGGGCAGGAGCGGGACAAAAATGTTTCAGTTGCAGGTGGGAGCGGGTTGAGATCTTACGGAAAACGGGCGGGAGTGGGACTGAAAAAACAGTCCACTACAGTGGAGACAATTGATATAATGCAGATTTATTTTTTGTGCTGCCCTTTTGGTTTTATCTACCCATGCTGTTAGATTATTCAGTGCTTTGTCAGGTAGTTAGAGCTAAATACGGCACCATTTGAATTAAACAAGCAAGCCAGACAAGAAACAAGCCCAAGTACTGTACTGTAGATTTTGCCTGCTGTGAAAAACTGAGGATGTTACAGCCTTCAAAGCTCTCAAAGCCCAGAGGAGGCCTGGAGTTGCTTATCTTGCTTATGTAACACACTCCGACAATGAGAGAGGCTCTCCACATGACCAAGAGCATTTTTGGATGTCCTGCCCTCAGCAGCTCTAAGCTTTGACCTTCTCCAAATGATATGGGCTATGAAAAGCTGACAGTTCCAGCAAGATCTATATAGAGATTGAAGAGGATTTAGAGTTTAGCATTCAGTAGATTTAAATCCTCATTTTCAGTTATGTGGACAAAAGAGAGCAGATCGTAGATCTCTTGAAATATGCTTAAATATGGCTATTAAATATTGAGCTTTAAGGCTTGACACTTTAATTTTCTCTCAGTAAACTCTAAGGGTTTTTTGGTTAAAAAAAGGCTGGAATTTTTATGTGTTCACTAATGAGTTCACCTTTTTAAAAAGGTGACGAAATGTGTAATTAGTGAACTCATGCAGTGAAGAACATAGGGAGCATGCACGCCTGTAATCACTGTGCCATGAATGGATCAAATAAAGTACCAAAATTGATAATCCGCTTGAGTAAAGCAGGGGTTTACAGAACTGAAGTCCAAAAATGATGAAAAGCTACAGAGAAAACAGGACTTCAAACACCCGGGCAAGACCTGGTAGACCACCGAAGCTGTCCCCATAAGGTAAACAGCACTTAAAGCTTTAGATAAATTGTTTTAACAGTTACTGGAGATGCAGGCACAAATTCTTTATTGTATTGTCCTAAACAACCAGAAGAAGATATAAACAAAGTAGCATTAGAAACTCTGCTTGGCATTGAGACAAGACAAACAGAACCACGCAATGACCAGACAAACCCCTGGAAATATGTACACACGGGCTGATTATCAAGGTGTACAGGTGAGTAAAATTCTGGGGGACTAAGGTTGTGCCACCGAGACGAGGCGTGGTTCCTGAGGACCAGGCCTGAGAAACCAGGGACCGGGCTGTGAAATTCAACAATTAAAGGTCTAAGATGTTTTTAGGCAGGTCCAGAGATGTCTTTGGGCAGGTCCAGACATTGGACGATAACATCCATGTCCACTAAAAGCAGACCCATTCTTCTGCTCGAATTTATGAGGCCTCTCATGTGTAAACAGGGGAGCAGTCCACTGTAAGCAGAGTCCAGGGATGTCCAGGGGTTTGGCTGCCCTCACAGATCCTAGGATAACAGAGAAAGAGAGACGTAAATAAGGGAGAGATTTGGTGACGAGCTGGCCGTTCTAGTTTATGTCATTCTGTTGATCTATTGTTCGTCCAATAAACTGTGGACTTTGTGTAGGCAGACGTCACCATTACTTGGCTGACAGCAATGGCAGGATGTCCATGAGGCAAAGTGGTGTGTGCCCAGATTATAAGCGTACCAGGAAGCTGTTGCAGGACATAGTATTACTACTGTAGTATAACTACAGATTTTTTTTTAATTGGCAGTTTTTGTAACAAAAGTCAAGTCAACTTTAAAAATCTGTGATGACAAACTCATCTGTGAAATCTGTGAAGCCAAACTCCACAGCTCAGTAAAGCATAGTGATGCGCTCCAACGATCCCTAGATCGCATTCCTAGGCTTCAGATCCAGACTCTGAAATCACCAGGCTCTTTATCCTCGCTGAAGCCCAATTCAGGGGCTTCATCCTTCGAAGGACACAGTCTACGAAGGCATGTCCTCCGAAGGCTGCGTAGACCCACGAAGGCTGAATTGAAATGAAATGGTCTGCTCTATGGCGGATTTCCTGTTTGCGTCACAGCACTGCTGTTCCTGCCCTTACCATTGCATCAAGAAATGCCGCTCGTCAAGTTCTTTTAAAGTTCTTTAAAGATGGAGCCAGAAACTTGATACATTTTTTTTTTTTCATTTATTAGAGCTGGAGATGCTTCTCTCTGTCAGCTCCTTGCCCCCTAAAACAAAAGGAAACATTAGCATAAGTTTTGATTCAGACCACATTGGCTTTTTTTTTAAAATAGTATTGTTAGCTATTCGCCTCTGTTTAAACCCAATAGCCACCGTTCGCTCCTCTGCTGAAGCGGCCTTGTTCTCGAATCTTTGCAATCTCAGGATATGTTGCTTGGCAAAGGATCCACCTGTTGGATCTTTGGTTGCCATGGAAAAGAAGGACACATTTCTTAGGCGCATATGAAGGACCGTTCGAAATGGGACAGCCTAGTCGCGCCGCTGTTACGCAGTTGGCCTTCAAATGCTGAATTGGGACGCATCTGTTGTCTTTTCTGAGGCTTCCACGTTGTTGTGTAAGGTGTCATCGCTGAGCAGTATAGTCGACAAGTCTGTGCAACACCTAGTACAGACTAACCTGGTTAGATGGATGGACAACCACCTTCTAGCCAGTGACACTCCCCAAGGCCTGAAATATTTGCAAGTAATAGTAAGGTATCTATTCCTTCTTCCTCAGCATCAGATGACCAGGAAAGTCCCTGTGGATAGCCTTTAAGTAGCACAGTAAAGGGGCCAACTATGGACCTAAAACTGTTCATAAAGTTCTGGTAGAAATGGTCTAAGAACCTCTGTAGCTCCCAGATGGCTGTGGTACTCCTCAGGTTTGCAGAGTAGACCGTTGATATATGCAGAGCATATAATTGAACAAGAATTGGAACACAGAAGGGGCATTGCCCAGTACGTATGGCATTACTTTATACTCATAGTATCTGTGTACACAACTAATGTGTTGTTGTTGTTGCTCCTTTATTTGTTTCTGTTGTTGTTGCTGTTAAAGCTGTTGTTGGGCCACTATGTCTTCAGGTTGA
>JAILXH010272996.1:0-15316 GCA_023558415.1 Piaractus mesopotamicus | reverse complement strand
ACGTTGTTTAGCTGTAGCTAGCTAGCAGCGCTAGAAGCCATTTCTAACTGTAGCTGTGTTCCCAAAATAAGGAAGCCAGTTAGCTTTCATTAGCTGCTGCCACCAGCCGACTAACGTGGAGCAGGTTCTGTGAGACATTTAGCTACAGGATGCAGCGACTTCTGACATAAACGCAAACAAAAACTTTTATATGTAAAGTCCATTTGATAGACCTCGTTTAAACTGTATTAGCTTACGGTAGACTAGCAGGCTACAGTCGCTAATTAGCTAGCCGTTAGCAGTTTGAGGAATGTTAGCATCGCGGTTTTGCTGTGACACTTAAAAAAAAGCTGCTTTATGTTAGCCGGGCAATCTAGTCTGGTCAGCAGTAGCTTCTAGCCAGCATAGCTTAATATAAACAGAGTCTATAAAATTCATATAAACGCTCTTCTTTCTTTTGAAAACAGAATATGACCGAAATCGCTGGCATGTTGTACAAAGACTCAGAGACTGCTTGATGTGAAGCAGCTGCAGCAGAACTGCAGTAAAAACAACATACAGCGTCTCAGCTCTGTTTACAGTTAAATCAGCGCTTCCGTTCACTTCTTACTCTCACTGTTTGTCACAACCGTGCAGGAAAACTAAAATACAGCTGTTGTAGCTCAGAGTTTGAGCTTTATAGTCACTACTAAACACTCTGACATCGCTTCTGCACTAGTTAGCTGTATGGAGAGGAAGTGAGTTTTACCCTGCTAATGCTTAAACCGGAAGTAATCACGAATCTTGTGAAAAGGGCCAATTAATCATCAAAGTTACGTAAAAAAGAACATTAAGTGGAATTTAAGAAGTAATTAATGGTCAAAATGTAAAGATCTAATGGCCATTAATCATCAAAGTTACGTAAAAAAGACACTTTTTATTGCCTTTTATAAGGTTTGAACTGCTCTGCGTCTGATTCATAACAATTTTGTACGATGTGGAAACAAGTGGAGATTTGAGCATAAATGATAAATCAGCTTCAGTGCATGAAACCAGCCTATCAGCACCTCATTTACATATTATCATTTACATGAAGCACACACTAATTTATGCAGATGTTTCAGTAGCCAGCCAATAAAACGGCAGTGTTTGGCATGAAAGCTAATGGCCGTGCTCGTGGATGGAGTTTGATGTCCAGCAGTGAGTGCACTCCTCCCCTGCTGACCAAACTTCATAGTATTACGGTCAGATGTGACCATAAGCATCTTTAATAAACAAGAACCAATGTGAGAAAAGTGAAGCAACTGAATATTGAGGTGAAGGAAAGTTAATTAACAGATAATTAGCGGGATTAACGCAAAAGTGCTAGTAAGTCATCACGTTACTTCTTTATATGAAGAAAAATACTTATTAGTTAATTAACAATGTAATAAGCAGCAGTTAGTACACAGATATTGAGTAAGTAAGACATAAACTAACGACAAACTAACTTTTCAACTAACAGTGTACTTAATTACTAATTGATAAGTGCTTAATCAATTACTAAGTAATAGCTAATGCTTAATGAAGAGTTAACTAATAACTAAATAATGGGAAACTAATCGTTGATTATTATATAATTAGTGATTGATTAGCGACCCTTAATGTAAAGTGTTACCTATTTTAGTAGAGTTTCATCAATCTTTTTTAAACGTCCTCTTAGCTTATCCTCCAAAAATATCCGACACAACACGACCATATCTGCCAGAGCTGTGGAGAATTTCAACACCATCCCTACAGTGGCCATAGTTCAACATAGAGCAGCTGACAGCGATGCTTTTCTGCTGCCAGATTCATGCCTAAAGATACGGAAGTCCAAAGAGGCCATGAGCTGATGCTGTAATTTTCTGGATCGTTATCTTGAGATAACAAGATACTTCACTGGTTATCTCAAGATAACAACTTTGTGATCTTGAGATCACAAAATACTTAACTCGTTATCTCAAGATAACAACTTTTGTTATCTTGAGATCAGAAGATAAATAACTCATCTCAAGATAACAACTTTTGTTATCTTGGGAGCACAAGATACTTAACTGGTTATCTCAAGATAAAAACTTTGTTGTTTTGGGATCACACGACACTTAACTCATTATCTCAAGATAACAATCCAGAACTGCCCCTCCATGTTTCCTCGCCTTGCCATGTTTCTGAGGTAGCATGTCATTTATCACTGAGTGTACCATTTGCTATTTGTTATTGTATTGTATCTTGGTCAACAGCTTTGCTGATTTCAATTTGTTTCTTGTCACTTTATTTAGATCATTATTAAAGCCTCAGCTAGGATAATAGTGAGAGTGGTGCTGATAACCCCAAGGTCGCGGGTTCATTCCCTGTATGGGCGTGTGGTTTGGGGACAGTCATGGGCTGGAGGTTAGGGAGCATGCCTTGTGACCGGAGGGTCACCGGTTCAATCTCTTGAGCTTACAGGACGCGACTGAGGTGTTCTTGAGCAAGGCATCTAACCACCAACTGCTCCCCGGGCACCGTGGATAGGCAAAGCTCTGAGCAAGTGTGCTCACTTCCCCCTAGTGTGTGTGCTTTCACTAGTGTGTATGTGGGTGTTCACCGCACAGATGGGTTAAATGCAGAGGTGAATTTCGCCATTGTGGGATTAATAAAGGGTAACTTAACTAAATGCCGTTTTCTAGATTTTTAACTAATTCTCCTTTGTAAAGGACAAAATCAGAGGAATTATTTGGAAAATGCACATTCTAAACTCTAAACCACCTCTAAGTCACCCTTATGTTTCTAATTTAAAAAAAGGAAAAAAAAAATGTGAGTTGAATTTGATGAAAAGCTATAGTTGGTTTTATAGAAAACAAACCATGTGCAAATCTTCTGAGGGAGAATTCTTCTCTCAAGGTTCCTTTGGAACAGAGAATGGCCAACCTAGAGCTAAACTCTCCAGGGTGGAAGATCACCAGGAAGAGGGTTTGCCAACCCTGATTTAGCAGACACTTATAAGTCATTCATAAACTTCACACTCTTGCCTGTAGATGGTAGCATTAAGACAGAAATGAATGGACTCACCTTCTCCAAAGCTTGAGTAGATGGTGGATTAAAAGCTAATAGGTATATATTAGTTTTTTCACTTATGGTGAAATTTTGTCACAATAAAATCCATGCATAAATAAAATGTCCTTAACAGACAGATTTTTTACATTGTCCCAGCACTATAGGGAGAATTCTATTAATCTACGTAGGGTTTATAGCAGGGTAAGTCAAGACCCTACAAAAATCTGTAGGGTCTCATACAGGCCTCATCAACCCCATCTGAAGAATTAACACTTTATCTTTGCTTCTCAATTCAGTTCAATTCAATTTTATTTGTATAGCACATTGTAAATATATGTTGTCACTGTGAAGCTTTACAGAAACTTTTGTTCTGTGAGTAACAGATACTGATTTTTATGTTTCTTTATTTGTTTGTTTGTTTTGCTTTACTGAAGCAAGAGATACTGGGCAATAATATATCCACAAGTGATGTCCCTCAGCACCCCATCAGTAGCCAAATTGATCTCATTAATCCCGGTTTGTGCCATTAAAAGATATACTTGTGCCATTTTAATGAAAAAGTTATGGGCCAAAAAAATGTTGCACTTATAATACATTATATGGCTACATATTTTATAATGACTGCCCCACGCCTGTAATTATATATAAGTAGTTAAAGCTATATGCAACACACCTTATAATGCAAGAGTACATTACATTATAAAGTGAGAAATCTTTTCTTTATAATGCAAGAGTGCGTTACTTTATAAAGTCAGCTATCTGTTAAAAAAAGCACTGTACACACACATGTAGTAATGCACTTTATACAACAGTTAGTTCCGGCCACGCAAGCTGATTGGTTGAGAAGCGTTCTAACCGTGCTGTTATTTTCTTTTTTTTTTTTTACCCCCACAGTTTAAGAACCATTGTTATAATGCTATATGAAACCAATAAAGTCATATACTCTTGAACGTTTGGTGTGGTTTTTACCAAGTCCTGATTTTGTTGAGCTTTCTTTGTGGTACAGCTCTTTAGTTGATGAGGAGAGTGAGTGTGGTACCTGGTTGGTGAGTGCTGGTTGATGAGGTGTGTGTGGGAATCATAGTTTCCATCAGTGGTCAAATCAGAAGGTACACTGTGCTTGTTTGCTCAAACTTTAATGTTGAAAATGCCATAAATGCTGTTTAAATGATCAAAGAACATTTTATCCCAATGAAAATCATCACCCAACATTCACATGCCCAGTCACATGCCACATGCCCAGTCACATGCCCAGTCACAGCTGAGCAGTGCTTGCTTCGGATTAATGCTTACATTAGTAACTATATATGTTGATGGTACATATCTCTACAGTTTTGGAAGCCCCTTCACAGACATACGATTTTGTAATTGACTTAAAGACTGTTATATTAATTACACAGAGATCTTCATATAGTGCAGCACTAAGCATATTCATTGAAAGAATATAAAACAGAGTTGTGGGAAATTTTATTAATAATGAATATAAAAGGTCAAACGTTTTGGTACCCTTACTCATTGTTAAACTCCAGATATAAAAAAGATGTGCTTGGGGGTGTGTAAAAGTGAGACCTGATACTTCTCCAGGTATGGACAAAAATATTGGGACCCTTAGCAAAGCTTTTGGAGAGATATTTTAATGTAGGAATGAGATTTGCACAATTCTCAACTGGCAGTTTAGCCCATTCTTCTTGAGTACTCTGACGGTTGATGGGCACCTTCTCCTAACTGTAAGTTTCAGCTCTTTCAACAGATGTTCAGTGTTATTCAGATCTTAACAGGCCACTTCTGTTCATCTACTTTTTGGTGCAATTTGAGTTTTGTTTTTTGGTTTTTTTTGTATCTATTAGAGTCTTCTAATAGAGAATATGGAGCCCGCTGTCATTCAGACAGTAACAAAGTTGAAACTGTTGAACCCCTGGTCAGCTTGGATCTGATTCTGTTGTACCTTTAGGACTAGCTTCTTTGGGCCAGTTTTCTGCTTGTGAGCATGTCCAGGGATGTTGGTTGCAGTCCCATGGGCTTTAAACTTTTTAATAATATTGACAACAGTAGTCATAGGAATATCAGGCTCTTTTGAAAGGGTTTTGTAGCCTTTATGTTGCCTGGCTGTTATATTATTTCTTATCTTCTCAGAAAACTCTTTGCTTTTCCATCTCTTTTCAATGTTCCATGTTAGAAATTGTAGAATAAGCAAGAATTCAATTATTTGTACAGCAAACTAAAGACATGCATATATGCAGGCCCAGATCATGACATGGGTTTTTGGGGCAAGTGCCCAAGGACCCGAGCCACTAGGGGGCCCCCGTCATCAATTATTAGAAAATCTGTTTTGACCTGAGGTGCAAACTTTGCTACCGGCACAGTGGGGAAAAAAGGAACTAATCTTTATTTGTGTTTTGGCTGATTGCTCTCCATGTCTCTCCTAAACGTCCAGTTCATTTTTTGCTCCAATCACTGCTTAGCAACCATTACACTAGATGCAATTACCTTGGTCAGGCTTTCAGTTTTTTTTTTTAGCAGCGAGCTGGTATTTCTGCCAATGTCCTTTGAATTCGAAGCTCTAGATATTCAAAAGATGTGCTTGGGGAGTCTTTAAAAGTGAGACCTAAGAGTGGAGGACGCTCATTTCAAAAGCCAAATATAAGATTGCCAGCCACCCAAGTTACAGGAAAAATGTTGGGCACCCACCAAATATTTGTGCCCAAGGGGCGACAACTTGATAATCTGAAGCTTCATGTAAGGATGAAGGTCTTTTAATGTCAAAATGTCTCAGGATTAATCAGGCATTCTTTTTGATAAAATAAAAGGCTATGAAAGTGTTTGAACATGTCTGTATGTGTTTTGGAGATGGATCTGCCACAGGGTCATCGCCTCTAGAATCTAGACACCTGTAAACAGGAAATATAAAAATGATGTGTTACAAATAAGAAGTAAATTCAAATCACAATGAGTTACATCAGCTACAGTAAATACATAAGAGTAAATTAACAGACATGAATTTATGAGATTCTGCTGGTCTTAGCTTATTCTTCCCTTTCAGTAATGCTCACAAAAGCTACTTGACTGCTAATAGTGGATTTGCATACACTGATTTCTGTGTTTATTTGAAATTCACATAGAGTCCCAACGTGTTTGGAACTGAGGTTTGTATTCAATCCCTAAATCATGCTCATTTTACATTCTCATTTTTCTTTGATTTAATAAAAGGTGCTAATGGCATGTTTTACAGACAACAAAAAAGAAAAAACAAACAAAAGAATACAGTACTGTCTGCGTTTGGATCACCCCTCAGCTTACAAAATTGAGTATATTTGGCTCATAGAAATGATAGTTTGCATGCATCTCACTGCCAGTCTAAACAAAGATAAGCAGTAAACGGGAAATGGGACAAGTCTATTCAAGAACACTAGGCCCAAGACTTCTTATAGTAATCACTGATTTTTCTAGCTCTACTGTGTGTATTTTTTGCCTGTACTTTGTAAATTTGTATTATACTGCTTGTTCTGCCCACCTTTTACTGAGTTACTGCCTTGCTTGTTATGAAAAGCAATAAAAAGTTTCAAAGATTTTTTTTTCTTTCAGTTTGGGTACTAGAACAACATATACAGATTTTATATAGAACTATGCTTTTTAATGGTTATCCCCTTAAATATCCAAGACTTGTCCCTGGGGCTATCAATTCCTCACTCCTATAACCTTTAAGCCAGTTTGTTTCTTTAACACAGTTACTCAACTGTGTTTAGACAGCTTTAATAATTGTATTTAAATAAGGTGGTGTGACTTTTAAAATGTGAGCATTCACCTCTGCTTCCAGCAGTCCAGACAAAAGGCCCAACAGAGATGGAGGCAGTGTCATGGATGTCCACAGATCGTCTAACTCTGTGATGGTGTCCAGGAAAACAGTGCTGCAGAATACAGAAGATAAATGGGGGGGGGTTTCTCACACTTCATTTAATTAACAAATTCTCGCTGCTACATGTTCAAGTGCATACGGGTCAAATGCAGATTAATTCAGCCAAAATTGTCTGTAACACATATATAAAGCATAAGTTAAAAAGCCAAAACAGTGTCTTATCCAGTGAAAAAGGAAGGAGGTATTACTGCATTGTTCATAAATATGCCTTGAATGCTTAATGTACATGTAGTTACAGTAAAGTGCTGCAAAAATTCCTAAGGAGAATGTTCTCTATTCAGTACATGGCCTAAAGCTAAAACCAGCAAGCCGACATCTGAATCTCTTAGAATGTTTGGAGCAGCCTAGTCTTAGTCCTGACTTGAATCCAATAACAATTATGTGGCAGGACTTGAAATAATCAGTTCATGTTTGAAAATCTATGAATATGTCTGAATTCAAAAAAATTAAACAGTGCCCCGACATTTATCCACAACAATGTGAATGACCTATACCTATCAAGTTATATGAAAAAAAAGGTTTGCAGTTGTTGTGAAATAGAGTGACACAACCAAGTGTTAATTTTGAGGGATAATTTGTTTGGGTGACTGCGGTGTTGGATATTTATTCTGTACATAAATTAAGCTATAATACAAAAAAATGTGTTTTTAATCTTGTTCCTTTTGTCTAAAAGTGACGTCTGTCTTGCTAGAAATTCTCTTTCCAAAATTGGCTGTATTGAGCATTATCATTTAGCTACTGTGCTGAAGGTTGGAGAAAAACTCTCAGTAGAACATGCAGCTCATTCACCACTGAGCACTTTATTAGGAAAACTATACCATTATTGAGTATGGCCTCCCCTTGCTTTAAAAGTCTCAATTCTTTGTGGCATGAATTATGTGTAAAATGTAATCCTCACCCTGGCCCTAATCCTAACCCTAACCTTAACCTGAACCCAAAACCTAATCCTAACCCTTGCCCTGGCCCTAATCCTAACCCTAACTTTAACCAACCCCTAATCCAGTTGATATGTACCTGAGAGTCTGTTGAGTGTTTATGTCATCTAAAACGGGCCACTCAAATAGTGTCACCAATATTTTTCAATATTTTCTTATCTTAAAATGATATTTCTTGCCATATAATCTGCTGTTTTGCTCACTTAACCATGCAGCCGCACATGTGAGACCAGGAAGAATGTGGGTTTCCACAGTAGTGTTTATATGGCTCTTATACTTATGCTCTTAAGGGCTTATAAGAAATTATGATTGTGAATACTATTTTATTTGAGATATCTTAAAACATTAGTGTTTTCTTAAGTATTCACTCTATTCCACATGGAAAAGGGTGATGGAAGGTTGGAACTCACTGCTGCACAGTTGCTGCCCTGGTGAAGGCAAAGGTGAATGGCACAGTGAAGGAAAACTTTGGAGTAGTTGCCATTAAATGAGAACATCTGGAAGGAGAAATGGCCAGTAGTGGAGACACCGTTCTGAAGAACTTCAACTGTGCTGTCATCTGGATTAGGACACCTGAAAATTATTTATCATATTTAAGTTTCAGATCAATAAAGAACAGCTTAGATAGAAAATAGATGTAGAGGCAGGTATGTGTTCTGTATCACCCACCTCTAATGCTCTGTTTAACAGAAATGTATGCATCTAGGCAAAGAAAAACATACGCATTGATGATGAGGTCCCAGCGGACAGCGAAAGTCTGGTCATTCACAGGAGTGGCCCAACATGAATCTATCACTGTGGCAATCTGGCGGCTGTCCACCCCCTGAACAGCCACTTCCACATAGATCCGCTGATCCACCACTATGTTCACACTGCCATTGTAAGGGTGGGAGAAGGCAGCATCCTGATAGGGAATCATCCTGACCCGGTACATCCCCACGCCACTTGGAAGGGTTTTGTGAACCATACTGTGAAAACATCCAAACACACATTGGTTAGTAGTTGGAACATTCAAATGATGTGCTGTAAAGTTGTACATATGAAATGTTTTCCTGGCCATGAAACACAGGCACCTGAGCAATGAAGCCAATGGAGCACTTCTTATTCAAACTAGAGGTCTGCATATAACCATGTTTTGTGTTGTCCTGCTCCCATCCCTACGCTCTTATAGCTGGTTTTCTGTTGTGTTAGTCATGATTGAAATTGATTGCCAAATGTCAGATATGTCTTTGTTCACCTTTATTAATGGCACGTCCCACAGCTGTGGCCTTTTGACTGAAAGCTCTGCCATTTCTGTAGCTTACAAGATTGCAACTTGTGTGTTGTTCATGCTATTAATTGCTTTACCACTATTTTTAATGATTTTATTAATTTTTCATTATTTTGCTGTTAGATATTATTTATATATGCTAATGACATTCAGTGGGGGACATAACTATTCAACATGGCGATTTTCTTTTTTTGTTCTTTTTTTTTTGGTTTTTAATAATTAAAAATTATGTTCCCAATGCAGGTATTCAGATGACATTTTGACCAGAAATTGAAATTAACTCACAGCTGCACTGCTAAAAAAAATCCTAACATGCCAATCCACAAAAAAATTAAAGAAAATATGCAATAATGTGGAATGACACAGGAATAAACTATTGAATGCACTGAAATTTTTCTGCTTTTTGGAATGATGGCTTCAGGCTTTTCCTGAACAAAGAAACTAATCTCTCACAGGCAGTCTTCAAATCTTGAAGATTTTTGTGGGCCCACTGCTGAATCTTTTCTTTGGTAATGGAATCTTCTGGTGTGATTGCGAATGGAGGCCGTGGCAGTGGAGTGCATTGCCTGTTGTTTTCTCTGTGACAACTGCACCTGCTGCTTCTAGGTCTTTCTCAAGCTCTTTTTGAGTAGTTCTTGGCTCTTGGGCTACTTTTATGACTCACCTTCTAACTGCCTGGTTGGAAGTATTGCGAGGAGCTCCTTTATATGGTCAGTTGATGGTCAATTGATGTTACTTCTACTTGTGGATAATGGCCCTAGTGGTGCTTGTATTTTTTCCTGTGTCATTTCAGTTTATTACTCAAAACCCTTTTCTGGATTTGAATGTTAAAAATTCTTTAGATATATAGTTTTATTGATGAATTCCAAATGATTGGTCTACATTTCATGTGAATAGCTGCATTGGAAATACATTTCATGAAAGAATTGTTGATAAATACTTATATTCCTCCACTGTTTAAGTGACTGTTATCCTTTTATTTAGGCTATTCCTAAATTTATGGGATTTCTCTACACATGTCTTGTCCGAGTCCTGCCAGCATTCGGCCAATCCCCCACTCCACACTGGAAATTAGCCCCATGCCGCAAGATATTAAGGTGGGTCCTACAGGAATGCAGACTTTAAATTCAAATAAAATTTCATCACCAAGTGAAATACCTGTGTGAGCATCATTTAACAAAATGACATTTTTTCCTGTAATTGTATCACCCTCCCATGTTTTTCTCAACTTTTCTTGCAGCAGGATGTGGAAACTTATAAAACACATTTCTCAAAATCATTATGTCAAATAATGTCTTATTTTCTCTTGATTTGGCTGATTGAAATAGTACCTTATTTTCTTGGGATTTTGACTGAAGATGTTAAAATAACATCTTATTTGCAACAGACCATTCCCACAATGTTAAAACATTATATGTATTATTATGTATTAGAGGTCTTCATCATTACACCCTTATATAATTAAACACACAGGTGTAAAAATTATTATAGGTTACTAATATTTGATAGTCTATAGATTTTAGCTCAGACAACAAAATAATAGCTCCTCCACTTTCGTTCAAAGTCAGGTACCCATGCATGCAACTACATATTGAGCCTATTTCAAAATCCTAAAATCCTGTCTGTCTTTTCTAATCAGTAACATTTCAGTGAAGACCCAGGCAGTGGCATGTCCCACCTGTGCAAAGCATAGAGTGTCGTTTCCATGGTGAGTGTCTGCCTGAGCTGATAAACACAGGAGAATTGCAGTTCCAGATGTTTCTGTCTATTGATGGGGCCATGTGCTGAGTCTACCACCCCCTGGATGGAGTTCTCGTAGATGAAGTGTGTGCCGTTGGCCTGTTGGTATTGTTAATTTCGTTTAATCTTCTATGAACATTTAGCCAGTATACATCATGAAAATAAATTGTTAAACACCATGTGAGAAAAATCCCCCAAACGCCCACATATGTTATGAGAAAATGTGCAACTTTTTGGTAATTTACGTTGAGTGCTAAGATTATTGTGTAAAGAGGGGCTTTTTTGAAGCACAACATACCACAAGCACAACGACCATAAAAATATAAAAACTAAAAAAAAAAAACATTTTTCAGAATACTGTGGGAATGATAGTAGTTAAAGAGACCACATTAATCCTGTGATACCTTGCAAACGTGGATGAAGACAGACATGTTATTGCTGTAAAATACCAGAGAATGTGACTTTTTTCTAAGAGCCCAAAGCTTAAAGGCCTCTTGTGAAATGGCTTACCATATTGGCTGTGGAAGGCATGATTTATGTTTCATTAGCATGCATAAGGAATTTAGCCACCCAATGCAAAAGCCTTTATTTTAATGATGGTCAGGCAGTTCAATTAATTGGATGACAATGAAGTGTAAGTTTGGGTGACCCTGCCCTGCCCCAGGCTCTACTAAAGCCTGGTCCCCACCATGCATGTTACTGAGCACACACCATGCCTTGGTATGATGTATTGATGCTGATGGGCAAAGGTCTTCATCTCAAATCTTTGGGGTGAGTCTGTGCCTAAAGTCCAAATTCGTTAAAAAGTCCATCAGATGTTTTCAACTTTTTTGACATCGAACTAATTTGGTAGATATTACTATAGAAAAAGTAAGTCACAAAATGCATCACCATGACTGATTATTAAACTAGTAGAGAAAAAGAACAGATACCTGTTGGAAAGATGTGCGAGAATTGCTTAATGTTTATCTTTCTTAAACGTATTTTTTTCAGATTGCTCTATTATTTTTTTAGATTTAAAAAATCATGCAAATGTACTCAGATTTAGGTGGCCTTTTTGTGGGCATTTAAATTAAAATAGTTTTGAATTTATTGTTGTTCTACGGAAGTCTGAGGCCATGAGGTAGTTATAATTTTCTGGATTGTTACCTTGAGATAATGAGTTATTTATCTTGTGATCTCAAGATAACAACTTTTTTTATCTTGAGATCATAAGATACTTAACTGGTTATCTCAAGATAACAAAATTTGTTATAACCAAGTAAGTATCTTGTGATCTCAAGATAACTATCCTGAGATAACCAGTTAAGTTGTTAACTTGAGATCACAAGATAATCAACTTGTTATCTCAAGATGACTATCCAGAAAATTATAGTAACAGCTCATGGCCTTTTCAGACTTCTGTATTATTCTGTATGCAGATGTCAGCTTACTTAGCTCTATAAAGAACTTTAGCCATATTTTGTTATTTTACCGTGAGATTTGTGCCACAGATGTGGTCATCGTTATCAAAGTGGAACACCAGTCTGCCGTTTTGGAGAGTTCCTCTGCAGCTGGGGTCACTCAGGTGCAGGACATTAACAGGGAAACCAGCTTCAAAGAGCTGACAGCGGGACAGAGACATGGTGCCAGAGCTGCTCTCGCAGGTTTCTCTGGAGTCTGAAACAAAATAGAGCATAAAATGGAAAGAGGTGTGAAAAACTGTTTTAGTGAAACAACTCTTAAAGCTTCTGTACATCAAAAGTTACTTTACCATAAACTTCAGGCCTTGATCTAGAATGACTTTCATTACAGAAGCAACCATAGAGTCCATCTTTCTCCCCACACCACTCATCCACAGTGCAGTTCAGCTTCATGCAAGTGTAAAAATGGGCTAAAGAGAGAAAATGATATCTTTAACAACGGAATGAAGCACAATAAATACTTACAAGCATTAAAATACAAGCATTAGCTTAAATCTGGATTGTGACAATACCGAGGAACCCTTTTGAATGTGAGGAATCACTGACCCTCCTGAGTCTGTGGAGCTGAATTTGAGCAGTCTTTGAATGACACTACAGAGCCTTCATTATTAAGCTACAGCTATGATTGCCTCTATGATCTGTGCTGTGTTTGATGCTAGTGTTACACCTGCCAATTAAGACATAGTTCTTTTATATCCTAGATATATATTTAAGCAGACAGCATTGTGTGTTAGTTGGTAGTTCAGTTTGATAAAACTTGATCTAGAGAAACATATTACTCATCATAGAATGAAAAGTAAAGTAAATGAAATGTGTAAATCCATGACATTTTAGGGCTTTTTTTCTATCCTGCATGGTTTAGAGGCTGTTTATCTTTCAATATTCAACACAACCAACAGAAAATCTAAGAGGCATTCGGAAAACCTACCCAGAATGTAACCGTTACCTACCTGTGGTAGCATTAAATCCTGAAGTGGTATTATCAATTAGTTTGGTCTTGGTTGTACTTGTTTCTGAGGAAAAGACAGAAAGGGTAGTAAGTTCCAACCAGTTCAAAAACAAAACAAAGTATTTGTTTTAATAAACACATTAGTCAACGCAACTTGTGCAATTTCAAACATAAGAAAGCTAAAGAGCAACAGGGGTCAAAATAATCTTATTCAATTAAAGACCACTCATCCTTAAAAATCAGCATCCACTGTTGATAACTTCATGTCTTTTTAGTATGTGACTTTTTTAGCTGCTAGTTGCAATACATAGGCCTTACAAATTGGTGACTTTTTGTGACAGATTTTGCTGAATTTCTACAAGAATAACAAGCCTGATTTTTTTTCTCTCTGAAGATTTCTGCAATTTAATACATTTTCTCTTCACTTTGTAATCCACATTGAAAGCTGAGTAGGCCGCTAAGGAACAGTTATATCAAAAAGGGTTATATCATATTTAATGAATAATACTTTTTGATCTCAATTAATGTCATCAAAAATGTTTAACATACCTGATTGAGTCCCACAATGTTAGATTTTTGGGCCTGAATTTTTTTTTTCACATGGCATGCTACCTCTAGATAATGTAATCAGGCAACATCAGATCCTTTTTTATAGCTATGCTGTGTGTTTTCTTTTCCTATTTAAAATTTTACTACTTTATAATTGCTTGATCGCAGGAATTTAATTCCCATGTGAAAATTAAACTTCAACTAATTAATATCTAGCTCTTGATATGAATTTGATTTGCACATGGGAAAATTAAATTTCAACTAATAAATCTATTGTAAAATGGATATATATATATATATGGATAAATAAGATTAGAAGCTAAAACCGATTGCAGTAAAATCAATGCCAACATGCATTTCAACTCTTAACATGTCAAACTCTTTACTTATTTGGTTTAAAAGCTAATCCTACTTTCCACACTCAAGAGGACCATTCTCCAAACATTACATTTGATGCAGGCAGATGAATCTGGTTCATTGTATTTAAAAAGTATCACAGTATAACATCATTTAGAATAAATAAAGTTGATGAAACACCATGCTTCCTTTGTGCTGGTACTCTATGCTAAAAGAATGACTTAGAAATCTGACACAGCCTGTTTTGATTGGACTTTTTTGTTCTGTTTTCTTCCTTTAAAATTACATCACAAAAAATCTTGCACCACATTGTAACTGTTAACTGTAATCAGAAAGCAGAAATGAAATAATAATAATCGATAATTGTTCCTTTAAAACAAACTGGTGCACCAAGCAAATTACATGCATTACAGTTCAACTCTCAGGCCCAGGAAACAGTGAATAAAGCACAGAAAGAAGAATAATTTAAAAAAAAAACACTGCTTGGCCAAAGGTACACTGTTAAAGGATAAATAAAGAATATAATCCCCATTATTAATCAAATACATCCAATGAAAATGAAAATATTGTTGAAACTGAAAATCAATACTAAAGTGTGTTATACCAGTAATTTCTAACTAGATTTTCTTTTCTAACTTTACTCTTCCAGCAAATTAAGAACCATCAGTGCACTGACTGTATATCATGGTTCAATGTAATGTAAACATGTTCAGGCCTACTGAAATTAGCGTAACGAGTGAAACTTCCCCAGAATGTGTGCTAGCAATACCTGTGGTAAAGATTCTTTCTACAGTAGAAGCTTCATGTAGATTTATCTCTGTGGTAGTGCTCTCTGTGGGACGACAAAGAAAATATGAGATATGTATATTTAAAATGTTGTAATTCTAAAATTACAACAAGAGAGCTTAGTTTGTAGACAGATAGACAATATACAATACACGTCCTAAATCCATTATCTATATCTATATATTATCTATATGTATAAAAATACAGATAGATAGATAGATAGATAGATAGATTTAGGACATGTATTGTCTAAATATACATATATATATATATAATGTATTTTATATATATGTACATATATATATATATATATATATATATATATATATATATATATAT
>JAILXH010272985.1:20169-31164 GCA_023558415.1 Piaractus mesopotamicus | reverse complement strand
CTCTCTCTCTCTCGCTCTCTCTTTGTCTCTAAAATAGTGTCTCCATTGCAGGGTCACTGTCTCTCTGGCTGCAGGCTTTTAAAATAAATCAACAGGAATCAAATTAGACCTGCTGCTGGGCCCTGATTGGCTGCCACATTAGTGATAACAGCCAGTGACATCCTACTTCCTGAGCCAGTATAGCACTCACAAACACATGCGCTTAATTAACTTCACTAAGAAAGCAGCACTGGCTCCTTATTACGGTCAGATCAGACAGAAAGCTACACAGATACAGTTTGTGTGTGTGTTTGTAAAATCCGGCACACCTAGCACAGGTCAGGTCGTAGGTGCATGTAGGTGCAAGGAAATTCCCTTCACATTTTATTAACACTGTATTAGCATTTTTATTGCATTGCCTTTATTGCATGTGTGCTGTGCATGAAGATTACGGCCCTCCCTCTCTGAGATAATAAAGCCTGCTGAAGGACTCGCGGACATACGCACATATGCTCACACACGCAAATGCAGAGGGCCTGATCTGTTAAAGGAGAATTCAACTGATTTTTTAAAATATCTGCATAATTCAATTACTGAGATGTAAGCAAAGTCATTCAGTGCGGTTTGAAGCTTAGAGACTTTCTTTACAGTGATGGTGATGGGAACCAGGGGTGGCGATGTCTACAACACAAATACAGTCATTTTATTCACTATCCAAAACAACACGTCTTCTGAGTTTTCATGTTGGTCATGACAAACTAGTAATGTTGGTCATGACAAACTAGTGATAAATTTGAATAAAATAATTTTTCTTTGTGTACTATTTTGCTCAACAATGGCCTCCATGTATCTCTTTGCCATGAAAGTTTTTCACAAACACGTTTTAGGCCAAATTTCTATCTCAAAACTACTATAAAACAATGCTTCAGGCATCAGGCAGTATATTCATAGCCATGTCATGTAATAACCTTCTGTGAGGGAGCATTTAGAGGAATTAAACGCTTCAGATGTCTGGTTCCCATCACCACCACTGTGAACCAGTAAGTTTCTCCAGACCTCAGCATTTGACATCAAACCACTTTGATTGACTTTGTTTAGATCTTAAAATTTTAATTATACACACATTTCCCCTTTAAGCATTTTGCATTAGTTTCAGCCACAAATCAGACATTCTGCCTGCATGTTATATACAATGTTATGTACGAAACTGGAGCTTTAAACATGCGGTTTCTGGCTGGGCTGTGTGCATGGAAAACCACACAGCGCGCTTATCTCCCTCATACATATGCATTTGGGGGGGTGGTGCAAATATGGTAGGATCACACAAAAAGAGGGTGGAGATATTACACATACAGCTGATTACATATACTGCTTGATTTACTAAAGTTGGAGCAACTCACGTTGATCATTTTCTCAAACCAGGTGTAAAGTTGCATTAAGGTCTCAAAAGACACATTGCTGAGAGACTTCTTAACAATGGCAGCAGATACAGCTATTAGATGGAGGCATGAGCTTCGAACACATGCTGAAAGACTGTTACCATCAGAACAACAGAGATTACATTCACAGGATCAGATGTACATATGTGAGAAGATGCAATGCAAAATGTGGCATAATGTGTGTTAATGTTTCACAAAGTATATTATACACACCCCTGTAGAATGTTTTGAGGGGAAAAAAAACTCAGTTTATTAAAACTAGGTTGCACCGATACCACTTTTTCCCTTCTGATACCGATACTGATACCTGATCCTTAAGTATCGGCAGATACCAATACTAACTTTGTCTAATCTAAGAAAACCAATTTTTGTTTATTTACTTGTATATAACTACTATGCACTGTTACAATAAGTGACAGCAACATTAACAACTGAAGAAAATGCTAAATATTTTTATTGAGCAAAATTAAAAACAGAACTAAACAATATAAACAAACCTGTGGTCTGTATGTGTAAGCATGCAGCAGCTTCTGTGGTTCAGCAAAAACACTGCTGAATGTTGTTTCATGCGAGAATTTCTCAAGCGATTTGCCTCATACGTGCGTACTATACACTCAAGCTTATCTACAGGTACCAGACTCTGCTGACGTTTAATAAACAATACAGTCACTCACGCTGTCAGTAGCAGCTGTTTTCAGTGTATTTTTTTTACCTTTGCTACACCTTGTGCTCCTGAAACGGAGATCACACAAACTGCCATTATGAGTCAGCATGGTCATATTTGTGGACACCGTGTGGAATTTTCTCGTGTACTTTATTATTTGCAACGCCTGTAAAATACAACTGTGGGGAAACAAATTAAGCCTTGATGTTGAGGTGGGGAGTAGGTAATGTATGATTTTACAAGTTGGTCGTTGATAGTAGGACCCTGCAACAGGTGGCTACAGCAGGTAGGAAGCAGCAACGGTGTAATAAACCTTCATGACAAGCACCGTTAACAAATTTAGAAAGCTCACCTACTTGCTGGGAGTGGCTAGGGACTGGTAACTCTGGTACTATGGCATATCTGACATCACCTGCACCAAATTTAGACCCACCCAACTCAAATCAAACAGAAGGAAATGGCAGAAAAGTAATTCTCTCAACAGAAAAGACAGAAAGCATTCTTTCTCTGCCAGTTCACTGTAAAATCATCATAAAAGCTATAGAATAACTAGAAAAAAAACGATGAACATGAGTAGGCAGGGGTTATAAAGCTGCTATGTTTTGTCCCGAGTTTGTTCACTGCTCCATAATTTCACTGCTTCTTGCAAAACCTGCGGGTCACTAACAGTTAGTGGGCGTGGCATATATTGCATAGTTTGCATGATAAGCTACAGTCTTAGTAAATCGAACATTTTGCCACTTTAGATGCACATGAGAAAGAAATGTGCAAGACCCAAGGTGAGTTTGGGTAGTTGCTTTTGTGAATGTTATTGTCTCTTTGAAAAGGAACATAATGTCAGTGAGAGTTCTGGGAACAGCTTTTTCTGAGAGGACACAGCTGTAACTGGTTGGCTTTAAGATTGGAATGGCAGTAGGTGCACAAAATCAAAGCTGGATAAATTAAATACTGATAGACTAATATTATATTTGACTGTTATGGCTTTTATGTTTTCCGTTTTTTTTCCCCAGACACTGCAAAATGATAAACTTGTACTTAATTGCCATTTTGCCTGGAAATGAAATAAACAAAAGGGTCGTCTCTGAGTTTTGTGCAGTATTATACATCTGGCACAGAATGGAACAAAACCACAACAAAATCTAAAGGAAAGCAGAGCATTGCTGAGTCATTCCAGCCCTAATTAGATGAAGAGGCGTAAATAAATTAAGTTAGAACAGCTCAAATTACCCAAGGCAATTAGTTTTTTAAACGTTTGAGTAAACTCACATTTACCATGTTTTATAGTGTACACACAAATGGCCTTTCTCTGTCTCTCTCTCACTCATGCACACACAGCCTAGTATATTCCAGTGCTGGAGTGAAGGTGACCGGTCTAGACCTCCCACAGTGAACCACTGAGCAGAGAGGCTGAGGGAGAATGAGAGAATCAAGCGGATGTGCAAGACAGAAAGAGAAAAAAAGAGAGACAGCAAAAGTAAAGAGAAAGGCACAGCAAAGAGGAAAAAGACTGTGAAAGCAAAAGAAAAAAGAAAAGGAGTGTGAAAGAGGGTTTGCGTTATATAAAGAGAGGATCAGATGTGTAGCTGTGACTCAGTAGCACTCTTCATATTTCCTATGTGTGGTGGGGGTGGTGGATGAGGCAGAGCATGTACAGCACAAACACAACAGTGCATTTTAAACTCACTCACATAAAACACCATGTATGACTGAGCTTCATTTTACTTATACATTCCGGTAATGTCACTGAAAGGTCAGGGAGGCTTTATTAGGATCAAAGGGCTTATGAACAATATAAAACTCCTACATAACCACAGAAATGTACACATAAACATACTCAGGGTTTACTAGCTTTGTCAAGGTTAGCTCTGGTAACTACACACTAAAGTGGTCATAGTGCTGGTTTTTATAAACACCTTAGTGTCACTGCTGGACTGGGAATAGTCCACCATCCAAAAATATTCAGCCAACAGCTTTCTGTGGGCAGCATCCTGTGACCACTGATGAAGGACTAGAGGATGACCAACACAAACTGTGCAGCAACAAATGAACTATTGTCTCTGACTTTAAATCTACAAGCTGGACCAACAAGGTGATTGTGTCACATAAAGAGGACTGTGAACTGAAACGGTGTTTAAAAACTCCAGCTGCACTGCTGTGTCTAATCCACTCGCACCAGCACGAAACGCACTGTCATGTGCAACCATCGTGTCAGTGTCACTGCAGTGTTGAGAATGTTATTGACCCTTAGTGACCCGTTCTGCCTCTCACACACTACACCACCAACTTACGCAGATCTACCAAAACCCCATGAAGCGTAGTGGGATCAGCAGGAGTTTTTATACTTGGAGCTTTCTCTGCGTGTGAAGGCCGTAGTGGTTATTTTTTATTATATTTTGTTTTTCACTGTTCATTTTTCAGTGCAGACTGTCTTACACATGCACATATGCCCTCAAACAGACCACTGTGCACCAATGAATAACATAATTTATTCAATAGTAGTTGAATATCTGATGTGGAGTGTCATCGCACCCTAAACATTTTGATAATTTAGGGGACATTTATTTTACAAGGCGAAATGTCTTACACTTGCATCATGGCAACATGTGCATGTGCATGTATAAGAAGTGAGAAAGGGTATGCAGCAGGTGGTAAAATGTCTGTAGGGGTACGGAGCTCTAAACAGTTTAGGAACCACTGGTGTGAGCTGTAAACTGGATCCTCTGAAGTCTTTCTCTCACAAGGGGTCAGGTTTTCATTGACAGATTAATTCAGCCACAAAGATTAGCACACAAGCATTCAAACATCCCAACAATAAAGATTGTTGATATTTTTGTTTATTCCCACATTTCTATCATTTCAGAGTAAGCATTCAACGTATTGTCTGTTTACGCTTCAACAAAGGTTCTGTCTATAAAGTCATAATGGGGCACATGAATAAGGTGGATAATGCAGTGTACAGAGCCTGTTTATGGGGAGCCAGGCCACTTCCTATTTGCCCTCATTATATAAAAAACATGCCTGCAAAACACCAGAGGGCACCTGCAAGGGAGTCCTCAATGAATAGGGGTGAAAGGAGCTTATCGGCTAAAAATAAAAAAAGTTAAAATACTTTCTAATCACTTGCCCAGGACTTTCCTTTAATTTTAAAAAACAGAAAAATGTACTTTACTGAAAAAGCAAATAAAACTTACCTACTTATTTTTTCTACAGGTTCTGGGCACTAGGATGCCAACATTACTGCTACTGACTGCTTACTGGATGGCGAGCGGAGTAGCTCATTGGCAATGTGAAGTGGTTTGCGCTCACTGACGTCACATGTACATGCACGTACTTTATGCTGTTCTGTGTTCAGGAAAACAATGCATTTTAAAATATTACATATTAAGCACTTACACCTATGAGTTTGCTCAAATGCTCCATTTAAACCTATTTATTGTGGACTCGCTCAGAAGCGTCCTCTAATGTTTGACAAACCCAGAAAACATTACAGAGTGGTACCACTCCTCCCTATAAATTCTCTGCTGTGTAACATTGTAAGTTAGAAAGCTTGCTTCCTTTGAGAGTGCACTCATGTAGCTAATTAGCTTCTGTTAGGCCTATGCAAAACCAAAGACTAACTAGAAGTCATAAGTAGTGACATAGCAGTTTTATAAATCTAGACATAAACCAGCACCTGATATAAACCAGCATCTGTGCAGAGACATGGACAAGAATAAGAAATGGTTGCTTACTTGGGCTTTTCCTTTGCATTCTTGTTGCTCATCTTAACATGGGATGGTTTCAAGACTGCTTTCATTACTTTTATCTCTCCATGTGCCTAAGCAAACACAAATCAACATGCACAGTTATACATGATTGCACCCCATGGTCATGCTCCCACAAGCCTGTCCAAATTCTGCTTTCAAGTGGTTTTGGTTTTATCAGAAAAACACCTATACACCCTTTGAAATGTGATGAGTGTTTCTTATACATAGGCTAAGTTTAGGCAGCCCCCAAAGTACATTGACAGCTGCCCAAGTATATTTTGTCCCATTTTTTTCAATTTCCAAAATAAGTGTTATGAATAAACAAGGGCACACTTCGTGTCGCATGAGGTGCGATATCTGCTGCTTGTGTTTCAACATCACTGTGGTTCAACGCTGCATATTCACTTTATTTATCTATTTATTATCTATTTATTTATTTTTTTTTTTTTTAGAAAAATGTATAAGACAAGGAGAACAGGAGGCCATACAGAGAAGGCACAAAATGCAGGATTTTCTGGTAGACAGCAGAATTCATGGCTCCATCAATTATGGCAAGTCACCCAAGCCCTGAAGCATCAAAGCATTCCCGCACCATCACACTACCACCACCATGTTTAACTAATGGTATGATGGTCTTGTTGGGGAATGCTGTATTCGCTTTACATCAATTTAATAGAATCCCTTTTTTTTTTCAAAAAGCTCCTATAAAGTCCATCAAACATTATTCCAAAAGACTTGGGGTCATCTTAGGTTTTTTTGGCAAATGTGATACAAGCTTTTATGTTCCTTGTGGTTAGTAATGTTTTCCGGCTTGCAACTCTCCCATGGATACCATTTTTGCCCAGTCTTTTTTTTTCTTTTTAATGGTGAAATCATGAATACTGATCTTATCTGAGGTGAGCAAGGATAGACCTCTGTTCTATGTTTTCCTCATTCATAAATAATGGCTTTTATTGTGGTGCCAGAGCCTTAGAAGTGGCATTATAATCCTTTCTGATTTAATTCAATAAGTTTCTTTCTTACCTTTTTGGAATTTCTCTTGATTATGGTCAGACCTTTTAGTCTACTTCGCATTGCCGAAAAGGTTCTGTTTAAGTGAGTTTAGATTCAACAGCACAGTAGGCAGTAGTATATACCCCTCCCCCCTCTGATGACCCCCAGGTTTATTTCAGAAACACTCGGGAAGATAAAGTTGGCACTAAATCTAAATTTTGGCATCGTGGAGCTTTAAAGATGAACGTATCTTCCATTTCTTATGACAGGCCCCTGATAATACGACAGGGTCCTTCTGCTGCAGCAGCAAGATACAAGCTTGTCTCTGCATGTCTGCAGCCAGATGCTATCAACCAGTTAAACTAGGATAACAGAGGCCATCTGAATTAATAACTGACAACTACCATTTCCCAAACATCACAGTATTCGTTTATGTTCCAAATGAATGTGACAAAGTTCTTCCTTGGAGAAAACAAAACAAACAGTAAAGGCTAAAGTTTTACATGCTCAATAAAGTAAGGATGGTCTGATGATGCTTCCTTCATAAACCTTCACTGTGCTCACATCTGATCTTCTACTCTTTATTCATCAGCAATTAATCAATAGGTATACCAAGTTGTATGTAACAGAGGTAACTGAGGCCTACTGTAACTGTGCTGCAAACATCAGGCTTACTGTAGCTGTCAATAATTACAGTACTGATATCACAGTGTACTTTGCATAATTTAGCAGGCTCTAATCACAGAGCAGTTGTGTGCATACTGTACATGTAATTATGGTGCAGTAGGTATTCCTTTGGGTTGGGTGGCAAGTGGTTTTGTGTCATTATGCTTCAGCTGTGGTTTGGTTAAGGTGTATTTTAATATATTTTATGTTTGAATAGTATTTTTCTTAGCTCGACAATGGTACAATGTACAGTAGTGTAGTTTATTTACTGAAGGTTCAGTTTAATGGCAGCTGCGTACAGTGTGTTCAAGTTACGGGGTATTCACATGTAGTTCTTATTGTGAACACTGTTATAGTATCTAGTGAAGTGTATTAATATGTAGTTTTACAGCAGTACCTACTTAGGTCGGGTCATCAAATTTATTTATAAAGCACATTTAAATCACCTCAAGTTTGCCAAATTGCACAATAATTCAAATACAATCTAATAATAGGTAGATAGGTAGATATATAGATTGATGTAGTTTTACAGTTAATGTGTATTCAGTTGCACGTTTACAGTACCATGTTAAAGTGTATTAGATTGTAGGTTTACTGTTCCTTGTTAAGGTGTATTTGAGTGTAAGTCTACAGTTAAGGTGTATTCAGTTGTAGATTTTTCAGTGCCGTGTTAAAGTGTATTAGATTGTAGGTTTGCAGTTCCTTGTTAAGGTGTGTTTAGGTGTAAGTCTACAGTTAAGGCATATTCAGTTGTAGTTTTACAGTACCGTGTTAAGGTGTATTTAGTGGTACTTTTACAGCAGTACCTTGGGCATAGTGAGAAGCAGATGGCCGGTTGTTTGAGATCTCTGTGCTATGCTGCTGTCAGGCTTCACCTCAGCAGGCAAAACCAACTGGAACACCTGAAAACACACCCACACATTTTTGCACATATTTTGCAAAGACAAGAGCATCACAGCCACATACATATTGAGAGTACAGATAAGTGCAAAAAATTCAACAGAATTCTTTTACAAGAACTGCATAAGCCATTTTAATAGACCTATCTTCTCTTGCATCTCCTGACAACCTGAGAATAAGCACCCACAATTCAACTCTACCCTGCACACTGAACTCTCCGCTGGGACAGTGCAATTTATGATTCTATGACTGTATTTTTTTTCGTTGTCTATTTTTAAATATAGAAAATGTTGGGAGTTGACACTGTGAGTTGAATCTGATGGATCTCATTACGCTACAGTAGGGTTGGGCGATAAAACAATAACAATAATTATCGCAATATAACTTCCGCGATAGAACTATAAAAAATGTTAGATAAAGGAGTGAAATGAGTCGCCAAATACACTTTAGCAATGTCTGAAACGTGGAGTTATGTATTCCCTGTCTGAGTGGAGCGATCAGCGATCTGTTCTCCTGTGACCAAGTGTGAGTGACTTGATAAGTGCCATAACTATACTGTCCAGAGAGAACTCACCTCTTTCCTACCATCCTAAAAAGCTTTAGCAGCTTTAAATCACGTCAAATTAGTCATATTTTAGTATTAGTGCATTCCCAAGCAACGAAAGTGAAACAAAAAGAAGGGTGCCCTATTTGTTGCCATTGGAGAGTGGGAGAATGCTAGCTTCCCAAGCTAGCTGTATTTTGCAGCTGGCTAACTTGAAGCAGCGCTCTGTCACTCACACAGCATGGCGAATTGATGTTACTGTAGATCAAACAAGACAAAAAAGTGCTGATTTCAGTTTAAACGTACCTAAAAGGAGGACTCCGTTTGTCTGGTGTGAGAGAATCACACTGCACTTAATGGTTTTACACAGCGAGCGTCAGATATATTGCGGTCCACCCCTGTAACTACTATGATAGAACAGAGAAATCCAGATGTCTGCTAGCTGGTGTTTAAATACTGTGATGTGCTCTGACATGGATGTGGTAGGAGTGATGGCAGTATGGTGGTGTGATCCATCATTGACCTACCAAGCCAGCTGTTTGCTGTTCGTATTAAGCTGACATTGTTAAAAAACTAAACAGTTTAGCACTTGTAACCAGGTAGCCTAGCACTCGTCACCAGACAGCTAAAATAATCTGTTTTCTTTCTTAAATTATGACTATTACAAAAATTGCTACTGTGCTTTTCCAGCTGGTAAACAGCTAACCAGAAACTTTCTCCTGCTTTCCCATGGCAGATTGTGAAATGTTCCAATGTTTGGCAAGTGTTCGTCATGTTCTGACCATAAAGGATAGTTTAAAACAGCAATTAAGCATTCAGGAGCAAAAATCAGCCTTCAAACTTAAGAAATAATGATTTGACATTTATCGTGATATGGATCGATATCGAATAATATAACATTTTTAATCGTATTAAGATTTTTGGCCATATCACCCAGCTCTATGCTACAGCATGTTTAAGCAGTGGTTTTTTAAACCAGTCCTCAGGGACCCCCAGAGGGTCCAGTTTTTTCCTTTATCCCAAAGTGTTGCTAGTTGGGTTGGAGCAACCCCTCTGGGAAAGACTCTCTGCAAGTCCTTCATGACCAGTCTGAGAACCACTGGGTTAAGGGGTATTTTATGTTAATTATTTTTTCAGTTGAAAGTGGTACAGTGAATGTGTGTGGTGTATTACTGAAAGTATAGTTTTACTTGTAAATAAAATGTAAATTTAAAGGGGAATTCCACTGATTTTTCAGTGGAAAAATATAGTCTTGGTCCATTCTCCAGCCCTCTAAATAAACATTCAGAGCAAAAAACTGACATTTTGCAATGTAGAGATATAGAACGGTTTTATTTCAGATCCTAAAAAGTTTGTGAGTTTTGCAATGCTACTTTTGGAGCTCTATTTTCTGTGAAATTTTAAAGCTGTATTTTCTGTGAAATTAGTAAACTTAACTTTAAAAAATTTAATTTAGAAAACCAGTCAATATGCCAAAATGAGTTGTTGAAGAATGTACAAGAATAAAAGTCAGTGTTTATCACACACTATAAAAAATCTCTCCACTTTGTTTACATCTCATGGTTGAATTATGCAAAAATGTTGAGTCAGTGGAACATGCACAACCCCATTTCCAAAAAAGTTGGGACACTGTGCAAAAAGTAAATAAAAACAAAATGCAATGATGTGCAGATCATTTAAACCATATATTTAATTAAAACTAGTACAAAGACAACATATCAAATGTTGAAACTGAGAAATGTATTGTTTTTTGAAAAATATATGTCCATTTTCAATTGGATGCTAACAACACATTCCAAAAAAGTTGGGACGGGGCAGAAAAAGGCTGGTAAAATTGTGTAATGCTAAAAAAAAACAAAAAAAACACCTGGTGGTTGAGTGACAACAGGTTGGTAACATTATTGGGTGTAAAAAGTCTTTCAGAAGTAAAGATGAGGAGGGGTTCACCACTCTTTGAAAGACTGCACGATCAAACAGTGCAACAATTCAAGAATAACGTTTCTCAACATAAAATAGCAAAGCACTTTTGCTTTTCATCATCTAACATTAAAAGATTCAAAGAAT
>JAILXH010272977.1:11943-22672 GCA_023558415.1 Piaractus mesopotamicus | reverse complement strand
GCTTATGGAGGCAAACAGATTATATATGTTTTGTTGCTGTCAGAATTTTTCGTTGTTGTTGCTTTTCATGCCATTTGAAACTGCCAGCTGCCTCCATGTTTCGTGAATATTTCATTATAAATGGATCAGTATAAATGGTATAAAGATACTTGGAATAAAATGTTATTATATTATATTTGGAGAATGTCCCATCCCATTTTTTCTGTGCTCTCGATCTGATCCAAGTACCTAAATGTTGAGTATCAGCCAATACCAATCCAGTCTTTGTATTTTCATGATGATTTGGTTACCAGCTACTTTAAAATCCTATGGTATAGTCACTCCATAAGTGCATAGTGGTATACAGTCTGAACTGCATGCCAGAGTTTTTAGTGAAATACTTATGTGAAATAACAATGCTCTACCATTGCTCCTTTCTCTTTGTTTTGAATGTGCTGTTAAATGGTGGTTTTAACCCAGAAGCAACACCCAGTATAGCTGAATTTTTCCATGATACCTTAGTTTTTATCCAGTTGTGACTCAAGAGTGAAGAACGTCATGAGAGTCTAATGTATGTATGGTTGCGGCAAATGGCAGAAAATTGACTTGCAACATAAAAGCCACGTGGTCACATTTTACATGTCTATGTTTACTTGAAACGCAGTTCAGACACAGTAAAAACTCTCGGATAGCAGATGAAAATTAAAATTTTTCACTTTAAAATACAGTTCTGTACCGCACTTTTATTTATTTAATTACCACTCACGACAGCCATTAACCCCCCGGGGTCAACAATGTCATGTGCGACATCAAAGGACATTGTACGTAAAAGAATAAACATCTTGGGAACATTACATGCTACAGACTTACTTACTTACTTAAGAAAGCTACCTAGTTTTGAAACAACAGCAAATGAGGGCTCTGTTGCAATTGTATCCTTTTAGAAGCTTTGTTTTTTTAGAGACTTTGTAAAAAAGTCCATTTTGACCATTCCAGCACAGTGTCTTCTGTGACAGTTTATTTGTTTCTCCGCATTAAAATGAGTTATTGTTATTCTTAGCAGGGCTGTTAGCCATTCACTGATGCCTTGGATTGAGTCTGTCGATTTATCAGAGGATTTGTTTCTAACTTGTCACTGGAACAATGCTACCCTTCCCTAGCATGCAGCATTCACAAAAAAGTTTTTTCTTTGATCTACAATGTCCTTTGAGGTTGCATACGACATTGTCGGCCTAAGAAAGTTTAGTACAAGCTATTCATTTTTTAGGAGATATTTCTGAGGAAATTCAATGTAAGATTTAATGCATAGGGAACAGGAAAAAAAACAGCAGCTTTCAAAATGGTTTAAAAGTTTTGAAAAATGATTACAGAATACAGAAAGATATACAGAAAATGAGACTCTTGTCAACTGATACGATGCTGAAAAAACTCCTGTCCACTGATACAATGCTGAATTAACTTGTACTAAATTGCCATTTTAACTGGGAATTAAATACTTGACGGGTGGTCTCTAACTTTTGCGAAGTATTGTCGGTTCACACTGCAGACATTTAAACCACTGTGTTACCTTCTGAATACACTTCTCACTACCACAGGTTGTGGATAATGTCCATTTATAGCACATACAATAGTGACATAAATAGAATGCAAAAAAGAAACAGGGGAACAGAAGTGAATTTTAATGTCCATATCCATTAAAATGCCCTGTCCTGATTCACTGGATCACTAATTAACACATATGTAAGTTAAGACATTCTTTGCTTCTCCTATAACAGATACAGAGAAACAAGGCAGTATACCTATATGTACTATAAGAGAGTATGTTCTAGCACTTTTGCATAAGACCTACAAATGAGATTTTCACAGACACAGTGGAAGAGTAATTACAGCTGTAGCAAAATGCTGATATTCTGTGATGTTGGGTAGAATTTGCAGTAATGCGGTCCGCAATACTGGTAATAAGTCATTCTAAGGGAGATCAGCTCTAAACTGATATTGACTCTGTCATGGTCACGTTGGTACTTGAGAAGCTGAAGAATTAGGTGTGTGAACAGCATGTGTAAATCCTCGTATTGTAACTTGTCTCTAAGGTATCTTAAGGATGAAATCTGAAGAATGCATTCGTCAATCACGTCAGCAACTTGAAGTGATGGGCCCATTTACAACTTCTGATCTTTAAGCAACAGGAACAATGCAAGTGTTATAGGCCATTGTATACTGATAAATACCCAGTGTGATTCATGATTTCCACCAGGCCCCAACCATAAATTGACAACGTCTTGGCCTACCTCAGCACTTTCTGCTGAGAGTCAACGCTTTTTTTGCCTTTCGCATAATTACCTGAAATGCTAAGGAGAAAAATAAAAGGCCAGTTGAGAGCAATTCTAATGAAAGACTGAATCCTCAAACAGTGGCACTAAAATATTCAGGAAAGTCGCTGGTGTTCCTGTATTTGTCAAAGTTCGCCCCTTATTTCCTTCCTTCCTCTGAGCCTTTCTCAGGTCGAAGCAATAATACTTTCCAAATACATACCTGAAATCCTCCTGTGGAAATGCCATGCTGCTGGCAGCGTAAAAATATCAAGGTGTTTTGGCACGTGCTGAAGGGCTGTTGTCACCAGACTAGATTCACAAGGATTCAGAAATAACTCCATAGAGATATTTGTAGACATTAAAGAGTGGCACTGATAGATATCTATGTGCCTTTATGCTATGATGTTTTTGGGAAAATATTCTTTCATTTGTTTCAGTCACCAGAAAATAATCTAACATAAGTTGATATCTCCTCTGATGAGAATCATGGCACATCAAACAGAATCAGTCCTTACCTTATCTGTAGCAAGCCGACACTTCTTGGACAGTTGTGCGTTATTCTGGGTGATGTGGAAGTTTGAACCAAATGATTTATTTTGCTGATTGAGATTGAGAGTGCCACATTTGTGCTGCGTTAGTTCCTGTTTAATATACATGCACACTTACAGATACGTTTATAGATACACTAGGGATGCACAGTCGTAATTGGCCAAAATCGAAATTGGTAGATTTTTGCTTAAAACACTTAATTGGCAAATGGGCAATTATTATTTTGCCCGATGTATGTTTCAGTTTTATGAGGTAAATAATGTGAGGAAGGGAGGTGTATTTAAATGTAGCTGCTACGCCTGTAACACAATGTCACAGTATAATGATGCATGACTCATTGTGCTATATAGCCAGTTTACTCTTACTTTCGATGTAGCACTTTGATTCATGTTATTTAAATAGGCGTCAGATTTAAATTGAAAAAATTTAAATGTTAGTTTGAATCATTAAAGAGCAAGCAATGTTGTTTATATTGCATTATTTATTTGGTTAGTAAAAAGTACTGGAAATATGCTTAAGTGGTTCATGTGTTCATTCACCCCTCACAGTGTGAGTCTTCGGATTTAAGAACAGGCTAATCAAAATGGTAAAGATCCCTGGTGATGCTACAGCCATCCGTGGCCGGGAGTCCAAGAGAGCACAATTGGCCTCGCTCTCTGGGTGGGTAGGATGGCTCCCCCTTCTCCCCATCACTCAGCCCAATGCTAGTCAGCGCAGGCATCTGTTAGCTGACGTAACAGATCTGGTGGTTGGCGCTTTCCTCTGAGCGCATTCAGCTGTCCAGTGATGTTGCGTGAGCGGCAGTTCGAAAAGATGCGGTGGCGCTTCACAGGTCTTGGAGAAAGTCTGTGTTAGCCTTCACCCTCCTAGCGCTGGTGGTATCGTGTGATTGGGGGAGTCCTAACTAGCAGGTGGAATTGGAGACGACTAAATTGGGAAGAAAAGTTGGGGGGGGGCTATATAAGTTCACATTTATAAAGCATTTTTAGTGAATACATAAAGACAGTTTCAATTGTTAGTGCTGTACAAACAATTTATGTTTGTGCAGTAGTGTGTACTTAGGCCTGTCACAATTGTTACTCCTGATCGAAATTACTTAAGGTGACTCCCACAGTTGTTAGCTTACACAATCATTTTACTGCTGTTGGAAGAAAACCTTGTATCTTAATTTTGGTCGTTTTTAAGTTTTTAGCATAATTTTAAAAAATCTCTGTTGCCATTTACATTTTGTGTAAATTTCCTGAATGACTTAGAAAAATGTCTGGTTCCAGTGACTTACAATAAAAGTAAAGTAGGTTTTCTCCTTTAGGAGATACAAGGTTTTCTTCCGACAACAGGGATATGTTCACGTCGCAGTGAACAGAATGTGTATTGTGTGTGTCTTAAGGCAAATGCATGCAAATAACCCATGTCATGGGTCTTAAGAAAACAGCAAAAATTCTCATTTTTAACGACACCTTTAGAGGGTAGAGATGAGTAATGTTTGTTTTTTTTAAATGTTATTTCTGCGTTCAGTTGGGAGCTACTATAGCTACAACAGCTAGGAAGTAAAATAGCTGATCAGCCAATTTGGCCAATTTATAGTTGCATACAGTTAATTAGAAAGACAGTAAATTGTTAATCGCAGTTGTTTACACCATGTGTTTGACCACCTTGGACAGGAAATTCATGGGATCTGTATGTCTGTAGTTCATCACAATCAGCTCATAACCTTGCCCCGCGAAGGTAAAGGAATGTAGATCAGCGCTTCAAAAGTAATGTTTCAGAACTGTGTGAAGGAGACTGTATATTTTATGCTTATCCTGTTCCTTTTGTATATAGCCTACTTCCACAAGAGCTCTGCATACTAGTGCTAGTGCAGTAGCCACTTGGCTTTCATTTCACCGCGGGGAGAGGATGCTGCGGTTCTTTATATTTAACTGCAAAGGATGCAGGCAAACTACCCGCTCGTCCATGTGTTGTGTCTTTCTGACGAAGGCATTAGAAGAGACTTACTCAAGCAAGTTAGCACAATTTCCTGTTTTATACACATGAATGAAGGCAGGTTTGGTTATTCTTACTTTTCATGCTTTGGAGGGGTGAGTAAGCGCAGACACATTCCTGTTCCATTATCTGCCTGAAGTGTGTGAAGAAAACACATTACCAGTGAAGCAAGCCACGGAGATGATTGGCTCCCACCAGCAGCTTATTCCCTTCACCACTTCGTCAATTACGCACTTTTAGCGAGGAAGCAATTAACAGGCAAACGGCGCGGTGGGCTCGGCCGAACTTGTTTTTTTTTTTCCTCCCCGTGATCCGCAATCGCTCATTGTCATAATGATGCATGGCTGCATCAGGTTCTTTGGCCTGACAAAAGCTCGTTCTGGCTTTTATTCGCTGTATCTCTTTCAGGGAATCAGGGGGGACAAATGCATCACCTCAGCAATCGAGCACACATAAATCTCATTGTAAAAGGGGCTTGTCCCGGGTCAGATTCAACCAGACGCTGGCTTTTGTCGAGCCGGCTTTTATTTATTGCCCTGAGCTCTTTTAGTTTAGCCTTTTGTGTATGTGGATAAATAATTGTTTTAAAGATTATCTTTGGGGAGTTGTGTATTATGAAGGCTATTGTTTTAAAGCTGGACCGGGGAGGGGGCATTTGGCATTCTTTTCTTTTTATTGCTAAGTTACTCTTAAATTACAGGGGGTAATTAACGCTTAGATGAGACATGATAATTTAAGGGGGATTGTAGACCCGCTGTTAGATCTTTGTAAGACTTAACAGTACCGCAAGACTTTCAAGAAAAACACAAATCAAACAGCATTGAATATCTCTAGATTTAATGCTGTACAGATGTACATAATGTCACTGTTTAATCAAAATAGTAACTTTACAGTAGAAGGGAAAGGCACTCTTAACCTCTAATGTAAGTTAATGCAACAAGACTGTATTCTAAGTAATTTTTGAGAATATCTGTTGGTCCATTCATTATGTCAGAATGTAAAGGATGGCTGGCATTTTCAAATTACATAAAAAAAATAAAGGAACTATGTAGCTAATATACTGTATATAGCAAGTTTAACTATTTACTTATTAGTATTTTTAACATAATATAATCAGCATTGAACATAGCCAAGGACTGTTATCTCTGATTTTGAGAGGCTTACCATCTTACCGTCTGTGACAGTTAAAAATTCAAAGCACAGCTTGCGGAGAAATTAGACAAAAAAGCCTGAATTTTTTGGTTAATGGTAGCGTGATATATGGACAGTTTAGGGTGAAGTTAGAAATAGCAATTGATTGTTTTAGATGGTGCTGCTAGTTTAAATGTAATTTCATCATTGTCCTGTTCAGGTGGGCAGATAAATCTTTTGTTTTAATAGTGTCTCTTAGTTCACATGCCAGAGAGGCAAAATGAAGCCGTAATTACAAGGCCTAATTGATGTGTTTTTACTGTTATGGACTATCCTTCTACTCCCTGCACCCTTTTCACAGCGAACGCCCTGCTTGCTGTTGTTTGCGCTATATTTCTCTGCGTATTGATTGCTATTATGGTAAATCCGATGGGCACAATGGAACTCTATCAGCAAAATACAGGTTAATTATCTTGAGGTCAGCCGGCCTCCGATTCACACAAAGGGCCAGTCTTCTTCGCTCTTTATGACCTAGCATTAAATTGTGAGCACAAATTATCGCAGGAGATTCAGGGAAATTAGGAGGTAAAAAAGGCAAGTTTTACAGAGTATTTTCTTTTTTGTTTGTTTATCAACAAGGTTTCTCTCAACAGTGAGTTGTATATTTGCAGGTCAGGTCAGGAATATGAAGTCTAAACTACAAAAAGTTATTTCATGTGGGAAGTGATTACAGTTTTATCAGTCTGATTGCTTTGCATCCTGTGTCCAAAAGGACAGGCTACACCAAGGCAAAGTGAGGTACCTACCAAGTTGCTTTCAGGGTGGTCTTCCTTGCGTTCAGAAGGGCCTGTAGTACCAAAATCCCCTTAATCCTCTGCTCCGTTCTCTGGTGCCCAGCTATGACTGAGCTCAACTCAGCCTGCATGTTGCCCTCACTGCTGTTTCCGAGATAAAAAAAAATGGCAAGCTAGCCAAATAAAATAACTCAGTAAAATAAATAAAAACGACCTACCAAAAAGAACTGCAACTAAAACAGTGATGATGATGATGATGATGATGATGATGATAAATTGATTATTCTAACACAGCAAGAGATACAAGTGACTCAGAAAAGGTATATTTGAGTGAGAGAGCTACAATCGCAGATTCTATAATACCAACATACAGGAGGAGGAGCTGGGCTTCAGACTGACTAATACATCGTTGTCACTTACTGGATGTATTTTGAACTGCAGTAACATACTTAATATTATGGTCAAATATTTTTGTGCTATGGGTCATTTTGAGAACAAGTATTTGAGTACTTGTTTGGAAATACCAAATTCAAGAACATGCCCTATTCATGCCCTATTCAAGAACATTTTTTCCTTCTCCTGAACTTACCATTTTAGAGACACAAAATTTTGTTACAACAGTGACAGTTTGTGTTGTGAGAATGCATATACATTTTTTAACCAATCGCAGATTGACCCCTTTTTAAATCATGAATATACATACTGCATAAACATGAATATACATACTGAAATATAGATGTATTGCCAGTAAATCTCCAACATACAGTAGAGCCTTTTGATTGAGCAGTTGAAAAGAGACTTTTTTTTCCAAATTGGAGAGGGAGGATGTCAGACATTTTACTTATGCCAGACTGATTGGCCTTATAAGCGGCGGTGAGACCCATCGATGAGGTAGAGTTAATGGCATTGATTGTGGATATTGTGTGTGTGTGTGTGTGTGTCTCTCCCACTCCTGCAGGGACTCCAGTGAATCGGATTCCTATCATGGCCAAGCAGGTGTTGGATCTCTACACTCTCTACAAGCTTGTCACCGAAAAAGGCGGCTTAGTGGAAGTCATCAATAAGAAAATATGGCGCGAGATTACCAAAGGCCTGAACCTCCCTACCTCCATCACCAGTGCAGCTTTCACTCTCCGGACCCAGTGAGTGCGATAACCTTTCACACTTTCAACCTGTTGATAACCTCGAGTTGCTTCTTGACCATCGAGTCCAATTCAATTATCTGCTTTTAAAGTAGAGAGACTAGAAGACTGTGTACGTATGACATGGTTCAAGTGGTTACAACACTGAACCAAAGAGATACCTTCATCTAAGAATTCACTGTAGAGCTGCAGTACAGCGGCAACAAATGTCATAAATCGATCGTTAAAATATTGGAAAGTGGAAAAAACATTTGAATAATTGACTACTGTCCCACACACTTCTATGGGAAAACATATGTTTTTTTATCCAGTTAAATGCTAGCTTGTCACCAGTAGCACACAGATACCAGCTCTGCACTTCGGCCTCACAGGTGATTGTAATTTGGCTCAGCTTGCGAGACTCTCACAAGTTCAAATACGTTTCCTACTGCTCTGGATTTCTAGGTAAAATAAATCAGAGCATGCTGGTTAGCTAGCTGACCAGAGCTGTAAGAAAGTTATTCAGAGTGCTGGCTACGTTAAAGTTAACGAATTTAGCCGACGACGCTTCAGTGAAAAAGTAGTTTTGAGCGGCTTCAAAACCTCAAACAAGAATTGACCAAAGTGTAGTTTCATTTTGAAGCTGATGTTAAAAAGGTGCTGTTTCCTTTGTTTTCTTGCACCTCTCACTGCTGTTCTTACAGGCAGAATCTTATTACTATTACTTTAGTAAAAGTAGTAATTAGTAATTTTTTTTATTCAGTAGTTTTATTAGAATGCAATATAAAAAAATATGATTTGTGCAATTTATTTGTGCAAAATAATAATGAGAATAATAAGAAGAAGAAGTAGAATAAATCATATTAATAATATTGGTCAGTTATTAGGGGAAAACACATCTTGCGCCTGTATTATTTTATAGAATATTTGAATATTGAAGATAACATTCAGTTTCAAAAATTTAAATATTCAATAGTTGCAGCCCTAAAAGAACAAATTGAATTTTGAATTTACTTCCAAATGTGTACATTATTTCCTCATAAATGAAATATTACACAAACACAGTTTTGTCTTTAGCATCACTTAACTTTGGCAAGTAGATACGTAGATAAGGTGTACACATTTAAATCAGTGACATTTAAGTCATTGTTTTTTTCTGTGCGTAATGAAAAAGTTATCTTAACCAAAATATATAAATCATTTCCAATTATCATCTCATCTATACTATATAATAATACTGCAAAAAACTAACCTACTTTTACTCCAGAAAGTGTGTTTTGACAGATTGTTGTCTGTTCTGGTCTGCTCCATATGCAAAGTTTTGACCCCTTGAGTTGAAGCAGAGCTTGTTTGTGCAAGTCTGTTCTCTAAACCATCATTTAAATCAATTACATCACCCTCAGAGAAGACAAATTCTTCCAAATCCCATATAGGCTGCCTTAAACATATACAATGGCATTCTAAGAACTTGTGTGCAATCAGCTTCACCTGGTCATGAACCCATCTCATAGAAAAAAGTGTCCTTTCATGTGGTCTTGAAAACAGATGTCCTTCAACCAGACTCATGTAGATCAAGGGAAAGCAAGAGACTTCAAGCTGGATTACATAGTCGCAGACAGGGAAAATATAGTGACCCTCTTTAGTCTTTAATGTGCTTTAGCTTAAAGATATAATAACTTTCAATTCTCAGTTCCTTTTGTAGGAAAAGATAGCTAATGATATGTATAAACGTTTAACTTACTAAATAATGAGTGAGCTTAGAGCACTATAAAAGGCTTTGGGGACTCAAAATGTGCCCTTATTTTATCACTCTTTAGGCTATTATGTGAGGTGATGTAATTTATGTAATTTTAAGTTAAATTGCAAATGTAGAATTTAGAGCACACTTTCTATTTATTTGCTGGGCTTCACATATTGGAAAAAGAATTCATACATTATACAGCTTGCAATAATTTTATGTTTATTGTTTTTCTGCAACATATCAAATTCAGCACACAAACAGTTATTAAACTGTGCAGAAGTGTGTTCCCTGCAGAAAATGTGCTTTAACTTGTTTTAACTTCAGCAAATTAACAAAACATGTCATTTGATTAGGGGCGCCCAAACATTTGCATACAACTGTATCTCTGCTTCAGGCAAACATATATAAGCAAGCTGTGACTTTATGAAGTTTTAAAATATAGTACAATTGACTCAATTTGATAACAACATACATAACATGTTTACTGACATCTAGTAAACAAAAAAGTTCTTTCAGATACTTTATTCCTTTGTTTTTCAGTCATGTACTGTTACTCTAGCTTATTATGTGGGGAAAAGCCTTCGCAGTCCTTGTTGATAACAGTCCTTTACATTGTGCAGTTTTTAATTCTTTAAAAACATCTGATTTAGTTCCTCAAGCTTTCCTGTGATTAGAGCTGCAAATAATAATCTCCAAAACAACTGTAAAAATAATGCAGTTGTAACAATACAAGTAATGTAATTGACTGTAGATTTACATATGAAAAAGAAATTTACCAGACCAATAAATATGTATTTTTTAAATAACGTTAACAATAAACTAAATTAAATATCAATCAGCATATTTTTTCTATAAAAATGTATTTTTTTAATGACGTGAAAGAAAAACTAAAAATCAATAAACATATTTTTTCGGCATGTTTTGCACTTTATGTGCGAAGAATGTCTCAAGTAAATATTTTAAAAGTCAAATACACATTTTACAGGCAAGTTTAACTTTATAACTTTACTTATAATTTGCATATACATAATCAAAAACTCACTCAAGTCTTTAAAACTCCAAAACCTCAATCATCAGAATGAAATTATTCAAAATGTTTTTAATGGATTGTTTTACATC
>JAILXH010272977.1:1098-11562 GCA_023558415.1 Piaractus mesopotamicus | reverse complement strand
TATATATATATATATATATATATATATATACATATATATATATTCTATAATGCTGTGTGGTACAGCTCCACATTAATCTCACAGTAATTTGCTGATATTACCGAAAATATGTTGAGATGAGTTGATTTCATAATAAAATGATGAAAACATGATGAAATGTCCAAACATGCTGCTCTAACCCCAGTCTTCCTCCTCTCCTCAGGTATATGAAGTACCTATATCCCTATGAATGTGAAAAGCGGGGACTCAGTTCGCCCGGAGAGCTGCAGGCAGCTATCGACAGCAACCGCCGCGAGGGCCGCCGACAGAGCTACGGCTCCGCCCTCTTCAACTATTCCCCCGTAGGCACACCCACCCTGCTGCCCTCCCCCAAGCTCACCATGCCCCACATCAGCATGCCCAGCCCCAACGGAGTGCAAATGGCCCACACCCCCGTCATCAAGAAAGGTGAGAAACGCTTCCGTTTTCTGTGGGAAGCGCGGTAAAGAAATCACATAATTATACCTTATCCTATGATGATAGGATGTACCTGGTCAGTGGCCAGTAAAATATTCAAATGAGCACTGTTCTTTATTAATCACAAAACAGCAGACATAGCCATCTGTACTAAATAAAAAAGTAAAATGTGTTTATTCAAGCACTGCCTGCACATTTTACCTTAGTCATTTGTGAATCATACATATTATAATCATCTTATGTGTTTATTTTAAAGTAGTTTTGTAAAGCCGCAGTTAAAGATATGAATACATTCCTAAACATATACTAGGAGACATTTTAAAAGGCTTAATTAAAAAAATGTAAAAAACGCTGTGTTGAAAAAATGCATGTCTATCAGGCTCTGCTTCTTACTGTAAGAGAGATCAGAAGGAGAATTTATAAGAAATATTATCACTATGCAACTTGCCTTGTAGGAATCACTACCGATTCATTGAAAAGGTAGATTTTAATAAGAAAAATCAGTCATTATTTGTGATTAAGTGAGTAGTAAACCCTGATCTGTACACATGCATGTTTGGATTTATCGGATTGGAGTGTAGTTTGACCCGAGTGGGAGTTCATTCAAATCCATATCACAAACTGGCTTAAAGGAGAAGTCATTTCTCTTGCGCAACGGCACGGTCCTTCTTTTGCTCACGCTCATTGCGCATTGTGGCTTGGATGGTCGTGCCTGCAGACAGGAAACAGCTTGCAGGACTTCCTCTTGCCCAGGCTGCCAGTTTCCGCCTCAGAGCGGTAGGAGCGATGGAGTGCAGCGAGAATGATTCACTACAGCTCCCACATGGAAAAAGACACAGTCACGCAAAGCTTCCTACTTAAAGGATCAAAGGCTTTTTTAAGGTCTGTTGGTATTTATAGGGTGGTCACCACGGCGATTTAAATAGATCAGAGTGTGTGGATCATGATTTGGTGTTTCTCATGACCACAAGATAGGATTCTATGTAACTCATGTTTCTGATGCAACTGTACAAGCATCATATAAATGCATCTATTAATTAACACTTTCCATTTAAAGTAGACAGATATATATATATATAGAGTTGAATGTTAATACAGATTAGTTATGTATCCCTACTTATGCAGCAAAATACCAGTGATAGCAGTTAAGTCTATCTAACTGAGCATCTTGCTGGTGATCCATTCTGAAAATTTGGCGATGGAGGATTTGGGGCGTGTGCGTGTCTATGTTGGCCATGGTCAGCGTGTAGAATCGGAGTTTTCTTTGTGCAGCTGTGTTTTCTTTCACTGTATAAAATATGCACAAGACTTCATTTACTGTTGGGTGCACCCTTTTTTTCAGAGTGGGCATGTTAAGCTCATTCAAAGCACATTTATTGTTGGCTTATTGTTGCTGAGTTTATCAGAGTAACACTACTGATGGGTAACTTGTATTCCTATTTATATGTTTTCTTTTTCAAAAATGTTGATTGTGATCCAAACTCAGTAAAAATCTGCAAATTTTCGGCTTAGATAATATTCTTTACATATTACATAAATACAACAACAGCACTGAGAAATCATCGCTGACAAAGAAGAGCAGATTAAACAGCAGAAATAGACCCATTTTTGTGTCAGTCTTAAAGGGTTAAAAGTAACTTCAGTGCTAAAACCGAAAGAACTGTTTTATGGTTTAGCTTTTATTATTTTAATGCATTTCCCTTTAGTAATGAATCCAAAACAGAACTTACTGTTTGCACAAAAGAGGTACACTGTTATCATATGGGCATAAAAATGGAGAAGTGCTTTGTGATGCATCAGTGTGAAGGTGGTTTTCTGTCATCAATATTGGAAAGGTTTTTTTATCTGTTTTCCACAAAAAAAAGCAAACAGTTCATCAAGCTTCATTTATGTGATGCAGAGTTTTTCTTCATTATAATTCTGAATTAGACCAAAATAGTCCAGTCAGATCATAGTGAAATGTGAGCGTTCATGATGCACTGAAATAATCAAACTGCATCACTGTAAGGTAAGAGAGTTACACACCTACTTAATCATTCTTAAATTTCCTATATTTTTAAACATTTTTGGACCTTTTTTTTTTGTCTCTTATCAAGACCAAAGACAGTTCAGTAGGTCTCACTGTATCCCTGTTCTCTGTTCCACAGAAGACCCCATGCTGCCTGGTTGTTTGACCAACCGAGTGGGCATCCCCATGTCTCTGGCAGGACACCACGGCGCAGCGGCTCAGGCTGCAGCTGCCCAAGCTGCGGCTGCGGCAGCAGTTCAGGCGGCTGCGCTGGAGCAGCTGCGGGAGAAGCTGGAGGCTGGAGAGCCACCAGAGAAGAAGGTAATGCTGATGGCCGAGGAGCAGCAGAGGATCATGCAGCACGCGCTGCAGCACAACCTCTTCGCCATGGCAACCCAGCTGCCTATGAACATCAAGCTGAACAACAGAGGTGTGTGCGCGTGTGTGTGTGTGTGTGGGAGGGAGGGGTGTGTAGCCCTGTACTGACAGAATATATATGAGAGTTCTATTCCTGCTAGAATATACCAAAGTTTAATTACAGCATAGTACACTGTGGCCTTGTAGTGTCTAATCCGGGATTCTCATTAAACATGTAATGATACTGAATTGATCATGAAAAAACAACTCCTACCATTAAAATGTAGATATTTCACTGTAATTATAGCATTTGTAGTAGAGTAATAATAGATCTGTCTGGGTTATGCTATCGCTATGTAATTTAAGAGCTGAGATTAGTAGTGATGGTCCCAACCATCACTTCATGTGTAATTTTTAATGTCACTGAAGGAAAACTTCAGCTATCTCACACTATATCATATAGCATGTTTACTCCCAGCAGTTGGCAGACCCACAGAATTCTGTGTAGTCCTACACATATGATGTTGGCCTGCAGCTGTTCTAGTATTTAAGGAGGGGTCGCATCTTAAAATCAAATCACAGCCACAGATTGGTATTGAAAAGCAATAGAAGTAGAGATCAAGAGGTAAAACCTTAAACAACTGCTGCCATTGTTCCTGACAACAAAAGCATGGTGTAATTTTGTTATAATTATTTTGAATAGTTTACTGAAACGAGCAGATAAATTGAGTCAAAACTTCAACTTTCAATCGATACCACATTTGTATATGTAAGAATACAAGGAGATATTTTATTATGATTTGAAGTGGACAGAAATTTGTTGTTTTGTGTAAATAAAAACCTTTTTTTTTTTTTACATATTTTATTAAAGCTTTTTTGTTATTGTTCAACATAGAAACAAACAAAAAAGTCAGAAGTGTAAACCTGAACTTCAGTACCGAAAGTAAAGCTAATATAATTTATTAAATATCTGACTATATAAATTTGCTGGATCGGGACATGCCTATTTAAAAGTAATTACATAGTCAGATACAGAAAGTAAAGTGTCAGTTTTACAGGGCGCCAAAAAGAAACAAAAGGCTTATTATGGCTGATACCTGATACATCAAAATATGCTTGGATCAGCTCCATTATCCGATTGCATCATGACAGCCATCATAAATATAATTATATAATGTAAATCAAAAGTGTAGCAAAGCAGTATAGTGACTATAGATGTCTGAAGATTAAGTCTATGTACAACATATTGAAATTAACTCCAACGTGTAAAAAACACTAAGGGCCATTATAGGTTTAAATGAGTGGATGGAACACTCTCTGCTGTTTACACTGGACAGTTAGCAGCTGGCGAAATCCCAAATCTAGTGCTGGAAACAGAGGGTCACTATAATTTTCACCCATACTGAGGCTATGTAGTTGATGAATAACTCCTTTAACTGTATATAAGCCACAGAGAGTAAAGGATAGCAGACTATGAAAGCAGAGAGCTTGGCTCAGGTCGTCATTGCAAAATATTAAGCTTCCAATGATCCATCACATTTAATTCAATATATTATGTGTGCTGAGCGTATAAATGTTATAGAGAAATAACCCTTCTAAATTCAGGTCAAATACGAGCAGTTTCTAAATGAATAAAAATGCTGCTGTCTGGCTACAAGTAAAATGATAATGATTTCACTACACCTGGCTTGAAGATGAGCCATAAGTCATGCATTTCATAATGACAGAGTCCGTGAGAAGATTGCGGGGTCTATCTCTCCATGAGCAATATGTTATTTCTGCATGAGTGTTACTCTTGTATCAGTCATAATGACAGACTGTGCTTTATATACTGTACGATGGGAAAATGAAGCATAATTCCATAGCGCTGGGCAGGGCCTTGATGTAATACAGTCAAACACTCTGCAATTTAAAGATTATTTTAAATGTTATTTGCTTTAACCACGTCTGGAAATACATTGAGGCGTCCCTAGTAATGACACATGAGATAGAAATGATAGACATTAAAGAGCTCTTTATTGTAGCTGCAGCCCCAAAAATGATGCAACAAATAATTTAGCCTCCGTCAGGGCCTTCAAGCCTTTTCCCTCAATAAGAGAACCAAAAAACGTTGCTACCGCTCAAATATTATGAGGTATCTCTGAATCTTATCTGATACAGTGCAGTACGTTTGTAGGAAATAGGAAAAATGCTCTTGCAACTCTTGAAAGGTTTGCTTTTCAAAATTTTTGTTTGTTCACTCGTTATGAAATGTTCCCACAATGTAAAGAGCAACTGCCGTTTTCCCAACGGCCATGTAAAAAATGAAAAGACAAAAAAAATTAAGAGATTTTCTTCTGAAATCGGCAGTGTACATATCAAATTTTTTTTCAGTTGGCTGTTTAACCTTTAGAAGTGAAGTAATTACAGTATTAGGCAAATGTTTGGGCACCCCAATTATGCCACACATTTCCATTTAATCAAATAGAGTACAGTCAGTATGCACAGATTTCTTTACCTGATGATACCAAATTGAAATATTTCAGTGCATTTTAACTGTTGGTTCCATTGAAGTTTCATAGAGTTTTCATTCATTGAAATGCACTTTCATACATAAGCCAGTTACTTAAAGGCAACATAATTCATTTAATTGAATCAAATATCTCCTCTTCTTTTTTCAAAATAATTTGCAGTATCGATTGTTTCTCTCAAACAAATTTTTCTACTTGTTTCAACAAGCAACAAGTGAGAAATACAAACTTCAGTTCCAAAAAACAGCAGGACAGTATGCGAAATAAAAATGAAAACAGGAAGCAGCTTCATTGTTTTTTGTAAAAACACAGTCATTTTGAAATTGGTTCCTGCAGCACCTTCAAAGTAAGTTGGGAAATGTAAGACTAGGAACATTGTGAAATGTTCAAAAAACATCAGTAAACAGGTGATGAAATCATGCTTGGCAATAAAAGGAGCATCGAGGAAAGGCCTAGTGATTCATGAACAAGGATGGGTCAATTTCACAAAAATTGCATCAGCGAATAATACAGTTTTTTTCTCAACGCACTCGGACCACATCCATGTGTGCTGCACCATTTAAGGTGGAAACTTTGAATAAGAAATATAAGGAAATATAGGAAACCAACTTCAGCCTCGTCAGACAGAGAAAAAGTGAACAGCCCTTCACTCTGATTCACTTCTTTGACTTTGTACAGCTGTAGATTTCAGAATATCCCACTGGAGACCTTCCTTGTAATCGTCTGGTGAAAAATTATCATCACATGCGCAGAGATTTTGTGTGTTAACTTTACTGAATGTCTCTGTTGCTAGTTTGTGGTGCATTGCCAAAAGCCACAGTTTGCACTTGCCTGCAGCAGTAGGACAATAATACAAACCAAAACCCTTTATGCAACCAAAAAGCACATAGTGCTGCTTATTTTATTTGTGGTGATCAATATAAAAATTGGTGAAATAATTTTAAATTTGTGTATCAGTAGTTTTTGAACAGTTTTAGCACATTGTAACAATACTATGATAATACTCGTTGCTGTGATAATTTTGGTCACTATGATCGTGATATTACATTTTTAGACCTGTCCCAGCTTTTTTGGAACATGTTGCGAACATCAAATTTGGAATGGAAGTTTACAAAAAAAGCAAAGTTAATAACGTAAAACTTCACATGTATTTAATACGGGTCAAACAAAATTTAATAATTACTGCTTTTTTGTTTTTATTAGCATTTCATTTACTGTCCCACCTAAAATTACAGCATGCTTTTGTTTTTGGCAGCAAAAAGCCTCTTAATCCCCCCTTAACTAGGAGTGAATCCACAAGTCTGTGAATGTATCTCTCCATACCATAAACAATATTCACAATGGCCTGTGTGTTATGATACAGACCCTCTATGCAGTACCTTCTCCTGAGATAACCGGAAAGTTCAAATGGATGCGACATGGTTTTGACAGCCCCCCTCCCACCCCACTTCCTCTCCCTCCTTCTGAACTCTTTTAATAAACTGCTCCTTATCCTGTCACTCATGAGTTATCGCCGATAGTCAGCGGCGCGCTCCTCTTGCTTCTTGTGTTCCTTTTATAAATGCTCATATTGAGTTTTTCTCTCTCTCGCTCTCCGGCTCCTCTCTTGACAGATGATAGACAAGAGACCGCATTGAACCTGTCTACCAACGGCATTAGCAGCATCAACATGTCAATAGAAATAAATGGAGTTGTCTACACAGGTAAATAGAGCGGCCGTTTGCTGATGTAATTGCAGGCAGGAAATTCAATAAGTTATAGCAGCACCCCCTGCGCTTAGTCCTCCACACAATTTGATGTCTTTGCTATAAAATCCATTGTAATGAAGTGGCAAGTCCAATAGAGTTAAAAAAGTTAAATATCTTGAAATTGGGCCCAGGCGCTGTGAGGTCGATGGGGCTTATTGTCTTTCGTGCCTGAGTGGAAAGGGCTTCTGCTCAAGGTGGATACAGTGCTTGTGCCTGGCAAGCAAGCGACTGTAATTACCTGAAGATGGCCCATTGGAGTAGCCTCCATAAGTGTGCCTGGAAACTTTTCTGAGAATGAGATCAAGTGTATTATTTTTGTTGTTTTTTTTTTTTGTTTTGTTTTGTTTTTTACTGGAAGCCAGTTTCAAAAGCAAAACAGCCTGAAACTTCTCCGGAGGTTTCATTATTTCTTATTTGCAGTAAAAGAACAAATTTAGAGACTGAATCAATGAAGATTTCGCACTAACTGCCATGGTGTCTAAAACCATTGTGCAAGGGATTGCTGTCAAAATGTGTCACCTGATAAAAGGCATGCTATTACACGATGTTCTGGGGTGGCTGCTATTTCTTTTTGATTTCCTTGGAACACACAAGGTTGTTTCACCATCACACATGTGGGTCACTGGAAGTTTGCTTCATTCAGCTGCTTGAACTGATTCAGCTACTTGAACCATGTGAAGTGTACATGCATATTGCAGTGGTTTTAGTTTCATTATTCGCAGCTGTAGTCATTATGTCAGTCTTGTTATTCAGTTGTTAGGAAAGTTTATCACATTTACAGAATTAATTAGTCAAACACTTCCGACTGTTGCACAATACAGAATGTTTTAGACAGTTTTATCATAATATATACACAAGCGTTCAAAAGTTCCAAATTACTTGCCATATTCATTTTGTTCGTTATATATAATAATAACTTGTAGTGTAGTGTAGATGTAAATATCACAAACTAGTCGCTTAGTGAATTGTGAATAGTGAATGTTTTTGCTCAATATTTTAAGAACTGCATCAACAGTTGTATACTGATGATAAATAATATACTGTAAATATCTGTTTACATTAATTGTGTTATCTGTCTTGGGATTTTTGAAATATGATGATATATATATATATATATAGTTGCTGTCGGGACAAAACCTAGTATCTCCATTTTTGTTGTTTTTCATTTTTTGACATCATTTGAAAAAGGCACTTTCCCTTTGTCATGTCAAAATTTCATGATGAACAGACCAACAGAAATGGTCCAAAATTACTTAGAAAAAATATTTCTCTATTTACTTCCATTAGCAGTTAAAAGGTTTTCCTGTATAGTTACCTTTTTGGAGATGCAAGGGTTTGTTCTGACAGCAGCGATATGCAATAACATTCATCTTTATGTGTATTTCTCTCTGAATGCAGATAGAACTAAAAACCTGAATCTGAAAGCCAGGCTAATGTTTCAAAACATATTTGAAATTTGAAATTATAGCATTCAGCTCAGATGCTGTTTTAAGGTTGTTCTGGCAAGATATACACCATATGGACAAAAGTATTGGGACACCTACATATTACACCTGCAGGAGAATGACACCCCATTCTAAATCTATAGGCATTAATATGGAGTTGGTCCCTCCTTTGCAGCTATAACAGCCTCCACTCTTACGGGAAGCTTTCTACCAGATTTTGGAGAGTGTCTGTGGGAATTTTTGCTCATTCATCCAGAAGAGCATTTGTGAGGTCAGACACTGATGTTGGACGAGAGGGCCTGGCTCACAATCTCCATTCTAATTAATCCCAAAGGTGTTTGATGGGGTTGAGGTCAGGGCTCTGCATGGGCCAGTCAAGTTGTTCCACATCAAACTCACCCAGCCATGCCTTTATGGACCTTGCTTTGTGCACTGGGGCTCAGTCATGCTGGAACAGAAAAGGGCTAAAGGGCCAAACTGTTCCCACAAAGTTGGAAGCATACAGTTGTTCAAAATGTCTTGTTATGCTTAAGATTTCCCTTCACTCGAACTAAGGGTCTAGGCCAACCCCTGAAAACAGCCCCATAGCATTATCCCTTCTCCACCAAACTTGGCACAATGCAATCAGGCAGGTAATGTTCCCCTGGCATTTGCCAAACTCGGACTCGTCCATCAGACTGCCAGATAGAGAACCGTGATTCATCACTCCACAGAGTATGTTTCCACAGCTCGAGAGTCCAGTGACAGTGTGCTTTACACCACTCCACCTGACACTTGGCATTTTGCTTAATGATGTAAGGTTTGCATGCAGCTGCTCGGCGATTGGAACCCATGCCATGAAGCTCCTGGCACACAGTTTTTTATTACCATGTGCCTCCCCATGACCCCGCTCTGTAACTTTACATGGTCTGCCACTTTGTGGCTGACTTGCTGCGGTTCCGAAACGCTTCCACTTTTCAGTAACACCACTTACTGTTGATTGTGGAATATATAGGAGGCAAGAAATTTCACAAATTGACTTGTTGCAATGGTGGCATCGTATTAAAGTACCACATTCAAATTCACTGAGCTCTTTAGAACAACCCATTCTTTCACAAATGTTTGTAAAGGCAGACTGCATGGCTAAGTGCTTGATTTTATACACCTGTGGCAATGGGACTGAACGAAACACAGTGCTCAAGAGGTGTGTCCCAATACTTTTGTCCAATTATTGTATGTAGCGTATATCCACAACGATGGAGGGCATTTCCTGCATGCTGCAAGCAGTTTTACCAGCTAGCTCATGTTATTAAAGGGACTGACTTTCCCTGTAAACTGAAGTCGTGTTAAGGTTAAAAGCTTTCCTGTTTTCCAACCAGTGCACTGTCTCTTCCTCCTTTGTAATGTTTGTGCCTGTAACGAACAATCAGTGTATATTAACTTCATAAACTGCATGGTAACAAGTGATTGGATGTCAGCCCATTGTCAGTTTTTGATAGCCTTTTGTAAATGTGGTCACTGGTGTTTTGCTGGTGCACTTTGTAGAAAAATGAAATATTTTGAGCTTTACTATGAATTATCCAGCAGTTCCTATGAAAATACTGTTTTGGGTGTGTAGTTGTGAGGATGAGTCTGAAAGCCTGGAACCACAGACAGGTTTTTGAAGTTTAAGGAGTAAAAAGTACACACAGTTAGTTTTTTCATGATTCATGCGGTATTTCAGGATGCTGATTTGCCATTTACTGACACTTCATTGTCTTGCACTGACTGCAGGTGTGCTGTTCGCTCGCAAGCCGGCCATTTCGGTCATGCCGGGCAGCCAGCGAGTCCAGCACCACGCCGGCTCTCAGGGAAAGAGCAGCAGCCCCGGGCTCAGCAGCCACATCCAGCCGTCCTCTTCCTCCTCCTCCACATCCTCCTTGCACGGACCAGCTGCCTCGCCTTGAGCCGCTCCCCCCGAA
>JAILXH010272948.1:0-14430 GCA_023558415.1 Piaractus mesopotamicus | reverse complement strand
CACTAATGTTTGTAGAAGCAGTCTGCATGCCTAGGTGCTTGGTTTTATACACCTGTGGCCATGGAAGTGATTGAAAAACCTGAATTCAATGATTTGGATGGGTGAGTGAACACTTTTGGCGATATAGTGTATATTAAGGAGGATTTTGTCTCTACTTAGAAACCACTTAGAGATATTTTGTTCTTAAAGATTTAAGACTTTAACATTTTACAACGCTATTGTAAAGTGAAAAGTGGCTGACTAAAGTCAGCGAAGTGAAGTCAGTGCCGGTCTGGTGCTGGTTTAGCTGATCACCCAGCAGAAGCTTGGCCATCAATAGCTTTAAGTGTCAGAAGTTAATGTGGAACTTAACAGGAAGCCAGTGTAAACTGAATAAGGCTGCTGCATTCTGAACTAGTCAGAGATGTTTGTGTTTAGAGATACAGCAGTGCAGCCAGACAGTAACTCATTACAGTAGTCTAATCTAGAAGTTATGAAAGCATGAACTACTTTCTCTGCACAGTGTAGGGTTAGCAATTGTCTTATTTTAGGTATGTTTGTAAGTGAATAAATGCAGTCATGTTACTTATGTGCAGGGCTCCATTTGAGAGCAGATGCAAGGGGGTTCCATGCTCCCTTTCCATGCCTTTTGGATTAGTGCTGTTGTATTGTGTTATAGATGCGTCAACATTATAGATTATAATGTCCCCCAGTGAACTGCCAGTTTACAACTAAATCTTTTTTTCACTGCTTAAAATACAACCCCATTTCCAAAAAAGCTGGGATGCTGTGCAGAATGTAAATAAAAATAGAATGCAATGATGTGCAAATCATGTAAATCATACTTTTAAAGGAAAATACTACAAAGACAACATATCAAATGTTGAAACTGAGAAATTTTATTGTTTTAAAATATATGCCCATTTTGAATTTGATGCCAACAACACGTTCCAAAAAAGTTGGGATGGGGGCACGTTTACCACTGTGTTTCATCACCTCTTCTTTTAACGACGCTCTGTAAGCGTTTGAGAACTGAGGAGACACTGCTGTAGTTCTGAAAGTGAAATGTTTTCCATTCTTGTTTGATATAGGATTTCAGCTGCTTAACAGTTCAGGGTCTCCTCTGTGGTATTTTCCATTCCATAATGTGCCAAATGTTTTCAGCGGGTGACAGACCTGGACTGCAGGCAGGCCAGCTTAGCATCCAGACCCTTTTAATACGGGTGCTGCTGTATCACGCAGAAAAGGAAGCGCCAGAGAAAGCGAGGAAAACGAGCCGGACTGAGAGTAAAGTTGTGCTTCTACTCCCGTGCACAAAACCACGCTGTCCTGGTGCCCGTTCACCCCGGACCATCATCAGTACAGCTTAACTGCCCTGTGATCCAGAGAACGCCAGCTCGCAGGAGAAGAGGCGTTGAATACCAAAACCCGCGGCCTCTAGAACACGCACCTTGGGTGTCTTGTAAATCTGTCTCAACTGTGAGAATGGCCTTGCCTAACGTTAGGTCAGTATCAAATAAATCCTTCATTTTAAATGACTCTTTTACACTCAAGAGTTTTTATTTTTAGTTGAAATGTGGTTGACGCTGATGATCTGAGCCTGTTCTCGGATCTGTGCCTTACAGACTGCAGCTGTAGAGGTGGAGGAGCTGCAGTCGTTTTTAGAAATGGATACAAATGCTCTGCTCTCTCTATTGATGTGTATTCTAGTTTTGAATCACTTATTTGTAAAGTTGAATCCATGGACCCCCTGCTCTGCGTTCTTATCTACAGGCCACCTAAAGCAAGTAAGGACTTTATTAAGGAATTTTCTGACATTTTATCTGTAGTAACTGTGATGTCAGACCGGATATTGGTTCTGGGGGACTTTAAAATTCATATATGTTGCCCCTATAAGCATATGGTCAGTGAATTGAACCATCTGCTGGATTCATTTAATTTTACTCAGCATGTAAATCCTTGATCTTGATCTAATTTTATCTCATGGTTTTAATGTAGACAATGTGACAATTTTTGAAACTGCATTTTCAGACCACATGCCTGTTATGTTCAGTTCACTGATAGCTTCACATCCTATGGCTATTAGAACTTCAGAACAACCTTCTAGAAAGTTAGGCCCCACTACAGCTACTCAGTTTGCACTTGCTTATACAAATTATTTTTCGTCTAGTGATCTTCACTTGGGTATTGAAGACCTAACTGCTTCCTTTCAATCCCGCTGTAGAACTGTGCTGGATTCAGTTGCCCCTCTGAGAGTTAGACATCCTAGTTTTAAGTCTCAAACTTGGCTGAATGATTCTATTAGGACGGCTAGGAAAGAGTAGGATGGCTGAGCGCAAGTGGAAGAAGGATAGGCTGCACGTATCATTTGAGATTCTCAAATTATGTTTGATTAGATTTCAAGAAATGGTCAGATCTGTAAAAGCAGAATACTTTTCAGAAATGATCTCAAAAACCAGCATAAGCCAAAATATCTGTTTTTAATACAATAAATTCAGTACTAAATCCTCTTCCATGCTACGGCCCAGAAGCGTCTCTAAATAACTGCAAAGCTTTTCTGGATTTCTTTGTGGCCAAGGTTGAAAAGGTTAGGTATAATATATATACCTAATATAATTTGAACTGGTTTCCTTTGCACAGTTATCTGACATTGTTTCTCACATTAAGTGCTCCACATCTGCTATGGATATTCTTCCATCTTGGTTTTTTAAGGTTGTTTTTGAAACAATTGGACCTGATGTTTTATCAATTATAAATGCAAGTTTAGTATCTGGTGCAGTTCCTGCATGTTTTAGGCATGCAGTTGTTCAGCCCCTCCTAAAAAAGCATAATCTGGATGAGGTTCTGAGTAACTACCGGCCTATATCAAAACATCATTTTTGGCTAAAGTTCTTGCAAAAGTTGTTTTTACTCAACTTGAATCTTTTTTAGACAACAACAAAATTTATGAGACTTTTCAATCAGGTTTTAGGGCATTTCACAGTACTGAGTCTGCTCTTTTAAAAGTGACTAATGATCTTTTACTTAATGCTGATTCTGGTGATCGTTGTGTCCTGGTCTTGCTGGACTTGAGTGCTGCATTCGTCACTGCCAATCATGATATACTCATTGAGCATTTGAAACACTGTGTTGGGGTCAAGAGTTTGGCTCTTAATTGGTTTGTCTCTTATATTAAACATAGAACCTTTTCTGTTAACATTGGGAAATACTCCTCTTCATCTGTGGCCATGACATCTGGGGTTCCACAAGGGTCAGTTTTAGGCCCTGTCCTTTTTTCGTTATACATGCTCCCCCTAGGCCAAATTATTCGTTAACATCTCACTGTTACGCAGATGATCTACAACTATACTTACCTTTTAACCTTGGAAAATATTACTCCTTAGGAAGACTCAATGAATGTATCGTGGATATTTAGAATTGGATGACCCAGAGCTTTCTTTAGCTGAATGATAGTAAAAAAGAGGTTATTTTGTTTGGTCCCCCCACAGTAACCAAGAGCTTGAAAGAAAATCTGGGTTCTTTAACCCCTTTTATAAATACACAAGTTAAAAACCTTGGGGTCATTTTTGATACTGAATTAAAATTCAATAAGCAAATAAATGCAGTGGCCAAGGCCAGTTTCTTCCAGCTTAGGACAATCTCCAGGTTAAAATCATTTCTTAATGCTTCAGATTTGGAAAAAGTCTTTCATGCCTTTTATGACATCTAGATTGAATTACTGTAAATCACCATATTTTGGAATTAACGAAGCATCTCTGGCTTGTTTACAACTAGTTCAAAATGCTGCAGCCAGAATGTTAACCGGTACGAAGACAAGAGAACACATCACTCCAGTTTTAGCATGCTTACACTGGCTCCCAGTGCATTACAGAATCCAATATAAAATGCCATTGATGGTTTTTAAAGCTTTGAATAGTCAGGCACCTGCACGTGTTGAGGACATGCTTTGTATATATGCGCCCTGAAGATCTTTAAGGTCTGCGTCTCAATCACTTTTAACTGTTCCTTGGTCTCGTCTTAAACAAAAAGGGGATCGTGCTTTTGCTGTCGCTGCACCAAGACTTTGGAATGGTCTTCCAAGTGACATCAGGCTTCATCTGTGACTGTTTTTAAAACAAAGCTTAAAACACATTTTTACCCTTTTTTTTGTTTTATTGTAAAGCACTTTGGTTTTAAATGTGCTATATAAATAAAATTACTTACTTACTTACTTACAATGCTGTTGTAATACATGCAGAATGTGGTTTGGCATTGTCTTGCTGAAATAAGCAAGGCCTTCCCTGAAAAAGACGTCGTCTGGATGGCAGTGTATGTTGCCAAAACATGTATATATCATTCAGCATTAATGGTGCCTTCACAGATGTGTACGTCACCAGTGCCATGTGTACTAATGCACCCTTATACCATCATGAATACTGGCTTTCAAACTGTGCACTGATAACAAGCTGAGTGGTCTTTAGACGGAGGACACAGTGTCCATGATTTCCCAAAAGAATTTCAAATGTTGATTTGTCGGACCACAGGACACTAACCATTTTTTTTTTTACCCTCACTTGAGCGGTGATGGTACAGTAGTAACCCAGAACTTGTTACGGGGACCTCTAGCGGCTGTGGGGCCCTAAGCAGCTGCTTATGTTGCTTATTAGAGCTGGCACTCCATACATATACAGTAATTACTTTGTAGGGAATGTTCTCCTCAGTCATGCCGATGCATTTCCCCTAAATTTAGCACTAAACTAGTGGTGTATCTTGACACTTTGCGGCATTTATGCCAAGACAGACATCTGAAACTTCAGGTAACATTCTTACATTTGTATGTTGTTGTTTAGTAAAGACCAAATTACGAAGCTTGTCTCTGAATAGTATTTGAGGAGCCTGTTAGCCTGTTTGCTATCTTGTGAGCAGCTCAGTCTACTCTAATGTGTACAAAATATTTTTTTAATTTACAGAGAATATAGACTGTTATGGAGAGGAATTTATGCCAAATTGAAAAGCAAACCCTACAGTGTAAATGCTACGCTCACATGACATTACTTTCCCATAGTGTTATGCAGAATGTGTGCCAAAATGAAAACCTCTATTACACTGTTTTCACATCGCTTGACTTGTTCCATGTACCTTCAACATATTTGCCTCATTGAATTGCAATCAAAACAGTGAAATGCAGTGTACCCATGAGACTGCATTTAAACAGGTACATGTGGAAAATGCTCCAAAATTAAATAAAATTAAATTGATTTAGCTTTCTCTGAAGTACTGCACGGTGGAATGCAACAGCTGTGCGTTCATTACTCTTCAAGGCAGATTGTATTCAGTTCTGACACAAATTCAGTATTCAGTGCTTGTTTTAAATGCTAATCCTCATGTACTGTTTTTCAATAAAGAGGTCAAGCGAAATGAAAACGGTGTAATAGAGGGTTTTCATTGTGGCACATATTCTGCATAACACGATGGAAAGGTAATGTCATGTGCATTGCATTTCAGGTTTGTTTACTGTCTACCCTCAAAAGCTCTTTTGGGAAACTGGCCTTCAAAAATACTTAAATAATTAAAAATAATTCAACAATACAAAACAGAATGGCGTATATTACCATGAATAATATCACAGCTGTAATTTGGTCGCAGTGAATGTGTCATCACAATGCAATAATAGAAGGGAGAACAGTCCATTGTGAGAGAAAATCAGGACACTGATGTAATACTGCAATAATAATGATAATCAAAGGATTTACACACAATATGGATTGTGCACCTACAATTCCTTTTATTATTGTCATTTATCTGTCATGTGTTTATTGTCTTTTTATCATTTTTTTCACACCTGTAGAGGCCCCTCTCCTTGCAACTTTCTACATATGGGTTGTAAAAACTCATTCTCAAAGGCATTGTATGCTACAGCTGAAAAGGCTTTTTACATACTAAAAGAGTATATTTCATAACCATCACCCACCACCTCCCCCCATGAAAATGCAATCACCAATTATATGGGACTCCAATGATAAACCTTGACTCTAACTTTAGGCTAAACACAGAAAAACAATATCAAAATATTTGGTACGTTCACTGTGCACGTGGCTTTTATCTCTTTTGCAGTGCCTTGAAAAAGTGTTCATGCCCCATCTGCTTTTCCCACATTTCAAAACACGGATTCAGTTTTGGTGTTGAAATTCTTTGTGAGCCTCTCAAACACCAAAAATAAATAAGATATGAACAGATAAATAAAGCACCTGCCCTTGATTAACACTTTGTTGAAGCACCTTTAGCAGCTATCACAGCAAGTAAACTCTGATGGAACGATATTTGCTCAATCATCCATGGAAAATTCCTTAAAGCTGGGTGAGATTAGTCACGGAGTGATGATGGACAGCAAGTTTGAGCTTTTGCCACAGATTTTCAATTGGATTAAGGTCAGCACTCTGACTGGGCCACGCAAGGACATCCATTTCATTCTTTTTAAGCCTGTCTCGTGTTGACTTTGCAGCGCACTTCCAATCTCTATCCAGTTGAAATACAAACATCTTCCTTGGAGTTTTTGTTGAAGTTCACAGGCATGTGTTTATTAGGTTTGAAGCCTGGGCTTCTTCTGTTTAAACCTGTTTAAAAGGCTCTTTTTGTGGACTTCTGAAGTGTTTTTTGGCCTTGCAGTAATTTCTCTGATAAGTGGTGAATGTGGGGGAAGTCTGGTCTAGACACTGTTACTCGTCTATACAGAGGAAAAATATATTTACACACTGTATTAATTTCTCACATAGAGAAAAACAGCTTAGACTCACAGTTCCTAATATGGACATGACACAGACTACAGAATGATGTACTTTAGAGGTCTATTTTCAAATGAAGTTATCCTGTTTACTTTGTATGGCGTCCAAATAAGTGTATGCTTTTTTGAACAGCTGTGGTAGCCGCTCTCTTTTTGACCTCTAAACTTCATGTTTTAGTAACAAACATACTTTGAGGTGTCAAAAATTCACAATGTTATCAGATTCACTTTCTATTTTATTATACACACACAAAAATGCATTGCAGTGGTTTTGGAACACTTGAAACATCAATGATAAACATAAATTGAGCTGTTTCTTACAGAATCTTTGTTGCATTTGCCTTGTTTGACGCTTTATTTAAAACAGAATGTAGCAGATTAGCTTTTTTACCCAGAAGACAAAACTTTGGTCAAGGGCAAACTTTACTCCCACTTTTCATTTATAACACAGTTTATAAAGTTAATGTCCGGCGCCTCAGCCGGGAGATGAGGCATCTTCTCCAAGTTGATCGATTGCCTTAGAAGCTCCATTGTACCGCTGGAATTATGGGATTGAGTGGTGTCCAATGTTCGCACAATTCCAGTTTTAAGCAGATGTGGTGAAGCATCCGGGTACTTTTTTTTCTACCATTTGATGAGTATTATGGTTTTGGACACACTAAGATTTCTGGAATTTTTGTCACACTATTTATTATTGATAGTAGTGCGAGATTTCAGATGAAGCCAAAGTGCGCATCAGTGAGCCTAACTATTATGGTTTATGCTTGTTCTTTACTTCTTTAGAACTTTGTTTTGGATTTGGTTGCCCTTGCTTTTATTTACACCTGGTGACAATTGGAATCCTTTGGGAATACCTTAATTTCCCTGCTGTGTATACCTGGATCCATCCAAAAAAAATCACACACTTAGTTTTGAAGATGGCACAACATTAGTCTTCATTCTAGCTGTACCACAAATGTTCTATGAAGATGCCTGGATTTACTGGATTGCTCTGTGGAATTAAGTGGAGTGGAATTTGGTCATGCAGAAGCAAAGCTTTACGCAAAACATTTCACTCAAAGAGGCGAAGTTAAAGTCCAGAAAAAAAAGGATACTGGAGATGAGTTTCGTTTTTTCTGAGGTATTTTCATTTGTGCACCCTGTGAAACTGATGTCCTTTGAACTGTGCACTCGCTTCACAATAAAATGGCAATGGATAAAGGTCAAGGCCAATCCAGCACAGTTTGTTGATTTCCATTCATTGTGTATTGTTTTACCCCATAAAGTGCCTCAAGGCTCTGTTTTGGGGCATATTACTTTGTCTTTATGCATGATTTATTTAGTATTTCCTTTCATTTTTATTCTAGCAACACAAAGCTTTACTAAACCTGATAATTAACAGGTGTCTTGAGTCAGGAACAGTAGAATTGTGGCCCTCCTGGACTGCAGTTGAGTATCCCGGATCTATGTTAACACTGCAAGGATTCCTCCTCAGTTTTATAAAGGACAAATGTCCACCAGCTACCCTTTCTGGACTTGGCCAACTGGACTGTAACCCTAAAATATGAGAATTTATATCAGGAATGGAACCTAAGATGCCACAATCTGTCTCACTGGCTTCAATGTAAACAGCAACACCAGAAACACTCTCTCGATTTCTTCCTTCCTCTGCTTTCTTTCCATTTTTTCACCTTATCCGTGTACATTCCACTTCTTCTGTCACTCTAACTGAGGAAGTCCTGATTTCACCCTCTTCTGCCATCTTGCAGATGGTAGCGTTGGTCCTCGAGACGGCGTGCCATTGCACAAGTTTCGTTCCTTTGAGACACTTGGCGGCATTGTTCCTCACACTCACGAAGCACAGAGTGTTAATGACCCCATTGCTCATGGCGATGCATTCAATGATGTAGAACGCCACCAGTGAGTTGCGCTCCCGCGTGATTAGCGCTGGATAAAAATCACGCAAGAGTGCAAAGCCATAGTATGGTGCCCAGCACAACACGTAGGCCACTAGCACGGCAATCAGTGCCACGACGGTTCGACGACGACGACGCAACCGCCTCTGGAGCTGCTCAGTCGGAAACCCCGGGACATTCTTAAACCACAGCTCGTGCGAGATGCGGGCGTAGCAGGTCGCCATGACCACCACTGGCCCCAGGAACTCCACGACCAGAACGAACAAAAAGTAGGAGCGGTAGAGCAGCTGCTGATCTGCCGACCAGATCTGGGCACAGAAGATCTTGTTGTCGTGGGCAACAGTGCTGTGAGGGTACTCCTGCTCCGTGGCAAAGTAGGCAGAGGGGACAGAGATCAGGATGGGGATGATCCATACCCCGAATATGAGCCAATAGGCGGTCTGGTACTTCATCCGTGGCTTCAAAGGGTGCACAATTGCCATGTACCTGTCGAATAGAAATACACAGAGGTTGTTAAATAGCTGAAACTAGATTTCACTGGGAGCTTAAGCCAGCAAAGTACATGACCTCCCTATGACACTTCATGCGGACTCCACCCAAACACGTTTAAACCATTCGTCCATATCCATGAAACACACAGCCATGGCACAATCAAGACTTTCTTATTTTTACCATACAGAGTACCTTCATTAGACACTCGATACCAGCTTTGAAAATCTCTGAATTGAGTTGCCTGATCCATCAGTGGTGTAATGAAGTTGGCCTGTTTGATCCAATGTGAAAACCCATGTTTTGTTATCATAGCGGGTGGAACATCAGTCTGTTTTCTCTTGAAAACAAGTATCAATATTCATATCACATATATTACAGATAAGCAACTGAAGATTCACCCAAAAATTGTATGTGATACCTACATGCCAAAACAGAGCTGGTTCTAAGTTTACTTGGTTCTCTCAGATTACAGCGTATCCAGGAGCTTCCCATACTTTGTTCCTCTGGATGCGTCAGTGGAAGAATCCTTAGAAAGACCTTCATTATGTCTAAGCTCACAGAACGTCTCAGTGTTCTGAAACGACAGTCGTGTAATTCTTCATCCAAATGTCAGCGTTCAGCGGATCTCCAATAACCACCGAACCATCATGAACTGCGGATTTTCGTAAATCTCATGACAAAGGCCATCTGTATTAAAAAAAAAAGTTTAGAGACTCTGCTGTATGCAGTGATGATCTCATCGCTTAGATCTAACCACATTTTGATGGATTCCGCTTCGGTTAAGAATGGAACAAATGTGTTTTGTCTACTAATTCATTTCATGACATAAAAAAAAACGTGAGATCTTTTAACTCCACTTCTGTAAAGTAGTGCACCAAAAGACAACATGATATGCAATATATACATCTTCTATATACGTCCTTCTAACGAACATATTTTTAAACTCTTTTTACATTTTACTGGATTTATATTTATTCCAATGTAATATTGTGTTGTTACTGGCAAACATCTTTCTGTCAAAAATGTGAAACAATTTTCTTCGCTGCTTAAAACTTTTGCACTGTACTGTATATATGTGCACCCATATTTTAACAAAGCAATTTAAATGGGTAGTAATTTGGCAGTAATGTACATGTGTGTGTGGTTGGCATAGTGTAGTGGGTAACGCGTCTGCCCTCCACCCTGTAGACTTAGGATTGATTCCCCCACCTGGGCAAGCACCCTACAATAGGGGTTCTCAAACCTTTACACCTCAAGGTCCACCTATTTATCACTAGAAAACATGAAGGCCCACGAGAAAAAAAAAATGCTTAAAAATATTTTTGGAAAATTTTGAACACAGCAATTTATGAGACACAATATACTATGTATGCATTTGAACATTAAATATCAACAGATTAGGCAAACATAAGCTTGTTATATACCTAAAATCAGGCAGAGCGGCAAATTAAGCTAAATGTTTCACTCACGAGTGGACATCTGACATTTTGATGCAGTGTATTTTTGTTTCTAGACACAATGGGGCAAAAAGTAGATGAAGCTGCTTTGTGCACCATTGTTGCATGGTTTGTATTAATATTGTTTACCATCTGAGAACATTTTATATTTTTCTTATTATTAAGTCAATAAGTACTATTACTGGCCCACTATGAACCACTGGCTCCTCCTCATTAGTGGCCCAAAGACCACCAGAGAGACAGTCCTTGGGCAAGACTCCTAACACCATCTTTGCCTACCTCTGTAAAAAGGATCAATTTTTAAGTCGCTCTGGATAAGCCATACATTTGAAAGTTCTTCAAACTAGCTCAAACGATAGCAACAACTTTAAAAAAATGTTATATGTTGTTTTTAAGCAAAAGCACAGTTTAAACAATTTGCTTAGGTGACTTTACTGTTTATTGCCAATAATGGGACACAAACTTGTATGTGAGCTGCTCTTTACATTGAGCCAAAATTGGCCCAAAAGAAGTGATAGAAAATTACTTGGAAATAAATATTGTTACACTAACATCCAGCAAAACTTGTGAATGTTTTGTTTCCTTCTCCTTTAAATGACCATTTTGGAGATATACAGTTTTGTTCAGATGGTGACAATATTTAACAGTAAGACCAAACCTGCAAATACAATTGTTACCATCATAGTCAGACTACAAGTTGGATTAACAGTGTGTTGAAAGTCTTGCTTTGGGCCAATCTAACAAGTACTGGTTGTGCATGTTGTTGCTCTTATGTTCAAACAACATGCAACAAAATTATTATTAATAGGTATGAAAAGTCACAATGCACAAAATCTAGGTCACATGACCACATAATATATGCACATTTTACATTTGGCCACCTTCATTGCTTGAGGGCCTGTTGACAATGAGGAAAATATTTTGACTTGCCCATCAACTTCTTTTACCTCTCAGCAAAGATGTGTGATAGGCTACAGAGCACATTTCATGCTCATGTGCATGTTAGTGTTTGATGTAATTAGACTGGGCCGAACACAAGACCTATTTCTAACAAGAACACCACCTTTTGTGGATTTTATGCCTTATATCCAAACAGATTTTCAAGGAAAGGCCTCTCCCACTGGATAGCTCGTGGACTCCAAGGAGGTCATGGCATGGTACTGTTAAAAGCAGACACTCACCTATCTACAGCGATGGCCAACAGGGCGTTAGTGGACACGTAGAGAGACACTGTCCTCAGGTAGTTGATGGAAACACAGAGGACGATCCCATGGTCCCAAGAGAGCTGCTTAACGACATAGTAATCCACCAGGAATGGACAGCACACAACTGCCACCAGGAAGTCTGACACTGCTAAATTAGCAATGAGCAGGTTGGTGATGTTCCGTAGCTTTTTGTAACGTGCTAATGTGGCGATGAAGAGGCAGTTCCCAATCCCGCAAACAAGCATGATGCTGACCAGAACGACAGCGATGATGATGGTGGCTACAAAAAAGGCTCTGCCCTGAGTCGTGTCCGGGATCTCGTCCAGGGGAACGTCATAATCCAAAAGAATGTCATAGTTTGTCACAAAAGGGTCCTGAGGGCTCTCTAAAGGCTGACCTTGAGACCATGTAACTGCCAAGATCGTCTGGTTTCTCTCCTCCATCTTCCCTCTTTATTGCTTGTACTGGATTAAGCTACATTAGCTGCGTTGCTCTTACTCATCTCATCATTCTCTTGACATTTCTTCACTTCCTGCAATAATAAGGAAAATTGTATTGTAATCTAAAACAGAAAATCATGTTGAAGTCTATGTAGTTTGTCCTGTTTTGGTTTTTATATCTCAAGCAATTTGCAGGTAAATGTAGAGATCAATTTCTGTGGTTAACAGTGTAATTTGAATGTATATGTATTTATAACATATTTACATTTATATTTTACATTATTTGTACAGTTCTATTTTATTGTATCCTTTGTTGATACCGTTAATTTTTTTATATCTATCTATCTGTCTATCTATCTATGTATCTATCTGTCTGTCTATCTATCTATCTATCTATCTATCTATCTATCTATCTATCTATCTATCTATCTGTATGTCTGTCTATCTATCTATCTGTCTGTCTGTCTATCCATGTCTGTCTATCTATCTGTCTATCTGTCTGTCTGTCTATCTGTATGTCTGTTTGTCTATCTATCTATCTATCTATCTATCTATCTATCTATCTATCTATCTATCTATCAATTTGGGCACCCCTGGTGAAATGGCTGTTGATTTTCTAAGTGGAAATAGTTATTAGTAAGTTATTATATTCTTTGCAGGGAACACATTTCTGCACATTTTAATTTATCATTACTGTTTATTTACTGAATTGAACTTATTGGAAAACATGTGGCCTGTGCAAATGTTGTAGCACATTTTATATTTTATATTTTTCCAATATGTTAAGCTCAACAATTAAACAGAAATTGTACACTACAATTGTACAATTGTATTTGCAAAACTGCCATATTTAAGTGTGTTCTCTGTAGAGGATGTGTTAAGAATACCAACAAAGCCTGTACCAGGGACATTCAAACTTTTTAATATGACCGTATCTATCTTAAAGATTGACCCTACAGGCTTTGTTGCACATCAGACTGCAAATAAAAACCTCTTCAGTTAGTAGAAAATGACGGCCAACATTTGCTTTGTCTCAGCCTGATACTGACTGGACATAATTCTCTAATGAATCATGTTGTAGTTAAATTGTTTAGAAAGTGAAGCCTCACTCAGAATTCATCATTATGAATAACTATGAATTTGTACTGTACTTTTATTCAGGGCTATTCACCTTGAGTACCTCACATAAATATTTTCCCTTAACACAAAAGCAATATTCAGCAGCCTACAGGCCTACTGCATGAGATGCTGCCTCGCTAAATGGCTCACGCTGAAAATTGTTAGTATTCAAACACTGGCCTGAAGCCTTGAAGCTTTCCTACTCAGTACGAAATCTCTCATCATTACAAACAATCTACGGTATAGATTTTACAGGTTTTAGTGTGTTTTTATATGTTTATTGCTTTTACAGTTCTCTAAAAATGTGAATAGAAAAAAGAATGTTCAGTAAGTTGGTTAAAAAAAATAACTATTTCACCCTAATTTTTCATCCCATTTTTCATTTAATATCCTTCACATTAGAGCCCTGAGACTTTATCTGAATAAATTTGCATTTGTCTTTGAAACTCATCCTCTCTCTCTCTCTCCATATATATGTATATATACATACATACACACATATACATATACATATGTATCTCTCTCGCTCTCTCTCTCTCTCTCTCTCTCTCTCTCTCTCTATATATATATATATATATATACACACACACACACACATATATATATACATATATATATATATATATATGTTTTTTTTAATGTATACATGTGTGTGTGTTTTGATAATGAACTGAATATGAACTGAACTAAATATGAAAATATAAATTGAACTGAACTGGACGTAGAGCTGGGCAATGAGACTCTATGTATTGTTATGGTGATAAATTACATCACAGTATGCTTTTCTGAGTCTATCCAGCATCATCAGTATGTAAAAATTACATCCCAATCGCATATTTGATTAAAAAGAGCATAACTTGGTCCTGTTTAACCGGATTTAGTGCAGCACAGTGTCTGAAATGTTGAAGAGCAGTTAGATTCGTAGTTTTGCCAGTATTTTTAAAATGTGGCACCACTTAAATCTCGACACGTCGTGCATCGAAAAACTTTCCGAAGTATCTTGGTATTATATTTTGCCACATCGCCCACCTCTTAACTGGATACGAATATGAATTTATGTTTTGCTGTATTGCTGTTACAGTA
>JAILXH010272930.1:1064-16833 GCA_023558415.1 Piaractus mesopotamicus | reverse complement strand
GAGAACGAGCTACATACACTCTGCTTCTCGTTTTTGTTGAATGTATGGAAAGTACTGAGTGCCTGACACACTCAGCTTTCCCCTTGAGAATATAGAAAGACAGGCGTCAGCAGGGCCCCTTAAACTTAACCAGCTGTTTTTTTTGCTCTGCTTTCTACGACAGTTTCTCACAAATGGAGACGAGCCTCTCTCTGGAGTTCAGGACCTCAACCTCTCAATCATTCCCACAACACTGTTTTAAACTGTGTTACATCAATGGGTATAAAGTGTTTTAATTTCATATTTCTCATGTTTATTATGTCTACATTTTCTCTCTCTTTCTGTAGCTCATCTTTGAAGCTGTGACCTCAGGACAGCCAGGGTTGCTGGCCATCAAGGACATCTCACTCCAGGGACATCAGTGCAGTATGTTATCTGTTTATCTCCCTGTCTCTCTCTGTTTCTCCTTTTCTCTTGTCATACACCCCTCTCTTGTGACCAGTGTATACAGTGTTCTAAAGCAGAATATACAGGCTGTTTTAAATGCATCATTTGAAAAGACTGACACCCAAAACTACATGAAAACACCCTGAAAACATCTTCTGGTCTACATTATGACAAAAGTTCACTAGGAGCAGACTAGATATGTGGCCATCACATGTTACTGACAAGACAATAGATGTCGAGAACCACCAGTGTCAAAAATATAGGATGATAAGATGTTTTCAGTGATTGAATTCGCTGAACACAAAAGCATGAACATGTTACAGTGATGCCTTACTACTGTGTGTTTGCATATATAGAAGTCACAGAACTGAAAGAGGACAGCTGTAGGGATGCACCAATATGAGAGTAGTAGGCTGATGTCGATATCTGCTATTTTTCATGTGCATATCTGCCGTGCAGATACCGATACATAAACATTTATTAAAATGTCAAAATCTGGACTATATCTACCTGGATTAGCAGTCTGCTTTTCTGGAGAACAGTGAATACATAATCAAATATCTGTGTGAAATATCTGCCAAAGCTAAATAAGATGTCATAATTATATATGTACCCTAAAAACATAGCTGACTTTACTTGATCCAAATGTGTACATTGGTCCCACATTAATAAAATGTTATGTTAATATCTAATATATGTAATATATTTTATGCATGTCCACTTTTGAATCAAGTCTGCATTTTTTTTCAGTGCACTGATATAACTCTGATATGATTGCTAATCCCTGATTATAATTGGTTTTAAATTGACTATAAAAGGGCAAATTCTGCTTTAATTCATTAAGAATGTTAGGAGAAAGAGAAAAATAGTGTGTCAAAGAGAAAGAAGAAAGCAGTGTTTAATTGAACTAAATTTATTTCAGTTGAAATAACACTAAAACTGACAGTATACTAACACTCATAAGAAATCATATGTTCATTTTCTCACCTTGAAAATATCATTTTGCCTGATTTCTTTGAGCCTGAGCTTGAAAACAAAAGTAGTGATACTTGCAGAGCTGTTTGTGTTTCACTTTCCCCAACTTACTTTTCTTCTTCTCTCTGTCACCTGCTAATCCACTTCACCTTTGACCCCTCACTCCACCTTCTTTCTTCTTCCTTCTCATGCTATGTTGCACCTCATATTCCATCTCTCATTCTATAACTACTCCTGCTTTCTGTCTTCCTTCTTGCATACCACTACCTCCTCTCCTTCTCGCTCTGTTCCTCACTCTTTTTCTTTTTATCTTTATCTGCCTTTTCCTTTCTTCACCTCCTCACACCCACACACGCACACACACCTGTGTTTTACCTCAGCATAAATAAGGCATCAACATCTTTGTAATGTATGAAACTGGGTTAAATAATAAACTGGATTAGATGTGCAGCTGTTGTTATAGCCATGTTGTGATGGGCAGCTACTCTTCCTTTACTTTCAGTCATTTTCTTTTAGAGTGTGTGAACTGTCAGTATTCTTCTTCACCTCAGAGACTCATAGTAACACTTTTATTTTGAGGCCTATTTTCAATGCTAATGAAGTGCTAAAAGACCAATATGTGCTAACAAGCTAATATGTTACCACACAGTTATCAGTGTGAGTTACAGTAGAAGGATATGAATAGTGCTGTATGCAGTCACACATTCCTAATATATGGCCAACTGAAATAAACTGTAACCTGATGCTCAAGCACTTTCTACATAAAACCATGTCCATATAAAATGCTTTCTTACAGTATGCAGTGACCAGTTTCCAATAGTATTTAGGTAGAGAAAGCTGTTTTAAAGTGAACACTGTTATGCGTTTTTAGTGAATTGCAAACTACAGTAGTATGCTTTTATTTGTCTATGAATTATTGGAGCTGATAGTTGACTGTATGAATTACAGAATATTTCTAAATAAATATCCCAGAGTCTCTACAAAAGTAAAATGTAAAACCCTAAGGATATTGTTTCAAATTAAACAAGACTAAGCAAGAATTCCTGACAAGATTTAATGTGCAGTACGGTGCAAGTCAGAAATTGCCCTTCATTTCATTTCCAGTCAAAACAAATATTAAATGCAACTTATTCTAGTTACTCTGTTATTCTTATTTTTCGAGAGTGTTAAAAATAGGAGTTTATCACAGTGATTTTATTAAGTCACTGGACCCGAATCGTCCAGTGATTTAATTACAGCACTGACATACTAAAGAAAATCAAACACAATGTTTTGGTTTTCGTCCATCAACAGTTGTAAAGGTGAGACAGGAAATAATACACACAAAGAAGGCACATGATCAGCACATGGCATGAGATGTTAAAGTCACATGACTGCCAAAGATATCACTAAAGTGTGCTTGCCCCCAGCTTATAGTGGGTAACACTAAAGTGGGGTGACATCCTCCCCTTTGTGAGGTGGAGCAAAGCTAGTTTGTTCATAAAATGCCGAGGTACTGTTTTTAACACAGCATTATAGGCTGGGGACAGGTGGTGTCTCAGACCCCCTCCTCTGTTTAGTGAGGGCCGCTCCACTTTGACATACATGGCCTCCTTGACACCTCTTTCAAACCACCTGTCCTCTCTGTCTAGTATATGTACATCATGATCTTGAAAACTGGTTAATGGTTTTAGATATGTGTATACACTGCTGAGTCCTGCACCCTTTGGGAACTTTCAGAGATGCTGGATTAGCTGGTGTCTCAGAGAGGTTCTGAAGCATGCTTCTCTGAACACAACATCCTTGTGTATTTAAGACCTAAGGACACACTAAGACACTGTTTGGTCCATTCAAAGGACTGGATTCCTAAACATCTTAAGAGCAACCTTTGTGGTCAAGGGCAGAAAGGAGTGCAAAGACCTATAAGGGAAACTAAACAGCCGTTCAGTTGACGCACATCCCAACACAGGTGCGCACACTACTTGGGACAGGACTCGGCAGTCTACACACACCTAAAACAAGGTACAGGTGAAGATAGGTGGTTTGAAAAAAGCGTCAAGGAGGCCACGCAGTCCTGTCACAATTTTACACCGTTGATGGTGTTTGGAAGAACACCGAAACATCTTGTTTGATTTTCTGTAATAGTCCAGTGATTTTATTAAACGCTTTTTAAACATTTGTTTACCTGGATGTCTTATAAAAATGAGCATACATGGATTTTTCAAGAGTATTTTTGAGGCGGTTAGATGTATTCCACTTGTGTAAAAAGGGGAAAGTCAAAGGAAAATAAGTGAAAAAAAATAGGAGTTTCTGAAACTGGAGTTCAGAAAAGATAAAAAACGTGACTCCTAACAAATGTGCAATATCTGGTAGACCACCAAAACTGTCACCATCAGATAAACAGCACTTAAACCTTTCATCTTTGAGAGAGAGGAGAAAATCAAGCTCCACTCTTGATTCAGATCTGAAAAAATCCACTGGTGTTTCTGTTCATCCTTCCACTGTGAGAGGACAGCTTCACAATCATTTACCATAATTTGTTGTCATTTTGATAATACTATATGTATGGTTTAATTTATACAATCACAGTAAAATTACTGTAGAATATACTGCAAAATATATTTACTGTTTATTGACACAACTTTACTGGCAGTTAAGTAAGCTTAAAATGGCAAGTTCTGCTTAAAGCCATGAGGAATTTGATTTTATGAGATGCTTGGAACTAAAGTGTTGCTAAAGAGAAAGAAGACAGCAGCATTGGAAAGAAAAAGAAGAAAGCAGTATTTAATTGGTGGAATCCAGATCCCTGTTAAAAACCCCTTGAGGTTTTTTTTACTGTAGGTCGTAGTGTTAAGAAGACACTTTATGAAAACACTTCATAGTTGCATCGTGTTAATCATTAAAACATTGTATCTTTTTTCAAGTGCCACTTGACCAAGCACTTAATATTAAGACTCATTGTGTTGACGCAAAAGTTGTGATTCAGTCTGTACCAGTTTAGCAGATTGTGAAGCGTACGCTGAAAGCAAGAGTATTGTCCATTAGCAGAGGTGAGATTGTGCAGCTCACATCAAACCAGGTGTGAGTGAAGACAAGCAGCAGTGCAGGGGTTTGTTCTGAAGACCACTTTAATTGCCTACCACACAGTCATGTTGCATGCCATGTACAAGACTCAGATGTGGGAATCAAGGTCACGACAGCGTGCTTCATCTGGAGACAGGGGAGCTAATTAAAAAAACTCCTCCCCATAATTTGATAAGCATGGACTTTCATCCTCATCAACTATCCCACCTTCCATTATACATTCACATTGACCCAGATTCCTGCTTCACTTTGTTGTCAGTTCTGCTGCCAAATGTATAATAACATAATAACAAAGGTACAGTCTGCTTTTATCAAAGATATGAGAGGCTTTGTTTATTCAGCACTAATGGTGAGATCTTAGGAAAGGAAAAAAAACATGGTCTGAAAGTTTCCACATTAGGGTCTGACCAGTATATTGTTTGGCTGATAAAACCAGTTAAAGTTCCACAGATTTATCAGGACTGGCAAAAGCCCATATATATATTTCATCACTAGCTTCTGAGGATTTTAATGGCTATTATCCTAGAATCCTCAGCTAGCAGTTACCAGTTAAAGCAATGCATGCTGAACTGGTAAACATAAAACACCAATAAATTAACATATTTGGGGAAAATTAATTTTATATTTATTATTTTCTGTTTTTCTAATATGTTAAACTCAAATAAATAGAAATTATGCACTAAATTTTGCAGAAAAGTGCCATACTTAAGTTTGTTCCCAGTAAAGAATGTGTTAACTTGTTTTCATTGAGAAAATCAACAAAATCAATTTGATCAATTTCAAACTTTTGCATACAACTGTATATGATTGAACAATTTGAGAATTTATACTTTTTATTTCACTTTAAGAAGTTTGACAATTGGGAACTGACGGTCATATCTGCCAGTAAAGCACTGTGTATCTAAAACTATTGGAGCATTAAATAAAATCTGAAATATAAATTCTAAGTTATATCACCCGATATGATCAGTTGTCAGTATCAGAGACTAAATTTTCATATCGCTTGGGCCGCACTGTACATCTCAGTCTAAAACTTTAATCAATACCCTTGAACTTGAGTTGGAGCTGACGCGTTGCACTTGCTGGCTGGACAGTCTACCAGGGCTTTCTGCCTCATCTCGTAACCTCACACCATAATATCTTAATTGAAAACTGCAATGCAGCTGACAAAGAAGAGAAAAAAGGATCCATTTTGTGATTAAACCCCTACAGATTTCTCAGCATGGGTGGTGAAAGACAGGGAGCATATAGAATGTGTTAACTTGAATTTCCTTTACTGTATTTATATGTGCTCATCTTTGTCAGGAATTAATGATCAGATTGTTTTCAAATGTAAAAATCCAAATATTTGTTTTAGTCATTGTTTCTTTTTCAATACAATGTGCTTTGGTACAAAAGCCAAAACAAAAGTCTTTTCAGAAGGCACCGTATATAAACACAGGGGAACCTGAAGGCCTAAGGATTTCTGCAAAATAAAAATAAAAAATACATTTTAGTTCACTTTTATTTAATGTAGACACTGTACCTGTTGTATTTAAACTCTGCAAGCACTGTTGTAATTTCATTGTTAATTTGGTTAGAAATTAAAGGGTTAAAATCTTGAAGCGTCCAATGAAAAATGATCCAATCAGGATTTTTTTCTTCATGGTATCTAGACATATACAGCTGAGAGAGGTCTCCTATTGGTTAGGACTTCAGAAGCCGAGCTGAAGGCCTAATATGTGAGATCAACCACTAATATCATTACGAACTGGCAGTGGAATCAACTAGTAACATTTTAATTTCCCATGAGTAGGAATAATTTTGTGATAAAAATCGTCACTCTAAGCCTCTAGATACATCACTGAGTGGTAGCCTGACCACTGCTTTTCAGTCACCAGGGCTTTATTAAAAAAGTCTCTGTAAAAATCTACAAGGTAAAATATACATTAAAGTGTCTTTTACACGCTTTAAATGTCAGAGTTTAATCTGGAATGGGAAAAAAAACTTCTATGTAAATTGCTGTTAGCTTAGCGCTAATATATTACTAGAATCGTGTACAAATGCAAGCAAAAAAATTTGCATTATCATAGAGGAGATTTTTTTCCTCTTTTTTGATCATGTTCTGACATTCATGGCCCAAACTGAAGCCCTGGCTCTAATCGACACGTTTTGCAGCTGACATGTTACTCTAAAAATATCTAAAAACTAGAGCCATAATGTGTGAAAATGTAATCCCAAAGAGTGTGTTAATAGCTATGTGTGTTTTGTGTTGCAGTGAGCACTCCACATTTCATGCACATTAAAGGAGTGGAGGTCAATGCCAGGCAAACAGCAACTTTCCACTGCACCATAAACGGCCAGCCCAAGGACCACCTCAACTACAAACTGTGGTTACAGGTAATACTTCACTTCTGTTTAGTGTCTCATAGGACATTGAAAATAACTTTAAACTTTAAGGTCCATCATTTTGTTGATAACATTTAATGGGGAAACTTTTATTGGTTATTGTTAATTAGCCTGTAATAGGAGTTTGTTAACGGCCAAGATGAAACACAATCATTTGAGGAGATGGCTTTGGTGACAGTAATGAAGAAATATTCCTGAGGAACAAATGTCCCATCTGCCCACGGCATGTGGATGCACGCACTGAAGGGCACACGTTTGTGCGTGTGTGTGTGACAGCTGTAGAGAATCAGTGGCGAGCGAGTGTGTGCCCAGAGAAGAATAAACAGCTCTCTCTCGCTGACAGAATCCACCATTTCACTTCATAAACAGAGCAAGAGCTGACACAACAGAGCAGGAGCGCAGTCAGACAGAGCAAACACACACACACACAGACAGGCACATACTTTGTGTCAGACTCTTGATTTGGCTGAACAGTCTCATATTGAAAGTCAGTTTAGATTAGAGTTTGGAAACAATGGGCGGACGTAACTCAGATGACATGCTTTGGCCTCTTTATTGTCTGGCTTGGACTGCATTTGCCTCTGAAGACTTTTATACACTGTAAAGTGCCTTGTCCGTGACCGGCTGTGTGTGCACTTTTTTTTCCCAGGAGAACAGAATTTGCCTTGCTTCTTCGTTCAGATAAACACTCCTGAGGAATGTCCAGACGTTATGGTTAGACGTCAGAGCGGGCCTAGTGCAGGTCCTTGAAGAATCCCTCAGGGAATTCAGAATTTTGGCTAATTTTACAATAACTTTGTGCTCTGTCCCAGATGAAAGCTCAGAGGAACGGTTTTAGCAGGCAGGAATGTGTTTGTTCGCTGTATTATTGTGGGCATATTTGAAATTCCTAATATTGTTTGCAGGGTATTGGAGGCCGAGAGGCTCCGATGAAGGACACCAAGCCAGTAAACCTTAGACGCTATATGGCCACATTTGACGTGGAGAACACCACCAAGGGGGATTCGGGCCGTTACCGCTGCATCGTCCAATCAGATAAAGGAGTGGGCGTGTCCAGCTATGCCGAACTCATAGTAAAGCGTAAGTGTTTACTGTAATCTTACAAGTCTTACTTTCCGTCTCATTTCCGCAATGCTGTTCTACTGCAGCTCGCAACTCCTTTAGGTTTCGACACGGCTTCAAATAACAAGCCTTCAGTCTGGTGTTTAAAGGAAATTGTAAAGTTAATTGTAAGGCAATTACAACTTGAAACTGTTGTCTAGCATGTAGTTTGGATAGCAAATATGCTAGCTAGCACACTGTCTATTATAACTGACATAACTGACATCAGACAACTGTTTTCAACTGGATTAGTTATTATGCTAGCTAGCTAGCTTACATGCTATATAACTACACTCCAACTGTCCATTTCAAGTTGTTTTGCTTTTCTTTTAACTGGTGCATTTACTGCATGTAACGTTTCAGTTTTGTCCTTCAAAGTGAAGATTTTTCTGTAATGAAAGGCTCATTATTCGTAAAACCTGACAAGTATTTAGTACAGTTTTGAAAAATGTAATGCCTGCATCTAAATTCAGAGCTAAATTAAGATTCTGTACTAAACACTCAAGACTCAACTTGCACCCCATAGACTTGTGACTCCACTCAGACTCGCATGAGTTGACTTGTGAGCATCTCAGCCACAAGGATTGCTCTGGAACAAGCAGCAGAACTCTTCAGAAGAGGGAAATCAAGTTCTGTGTGTTTAGGGAAAGGAATGACAGTGCCAGTAAACTCATTTAACTTCCACCAGCTGGTCAGCTCTGCAGAGCTGATTAGCCAACCTTTCTCATTTTCATTTGATTCAATTAAGGCAATGAGCCTATTCAGTGCTTTCCAGCAAAGTTTACTGATTTCACATTGCATTGCATTTTTTCGTCGCCTATTTTGTGCAAAGTAAATGTTTCCTTGTTTAAATGTTTATACTGCAACACTTGTATAGTCACAGTTGTCTTGTGTGAGAGGGAACAGAGCTACAGAATGATTGCCAAAAGCCAGCTTTCAAATGAGGCTAGTTAAAGTTCAAGCTTAGAAAACCTGACTAGTTCACTTTTGCAGAGTTTAACCTAATCAATTCAGCTAATGAGGTGACCCTCCAGCGTGCAGAAAGTAGAGCCACTTTAATTGGAGTGTATGGAAAGCTTGGAGCTGCGGTTAAAAGCTGTTTTTCAAGCCTCCTATCCAAACCTCCTCTGTTTAGCTGCTTGTTCTAACACAGCAACAATGCAAATGAAAGAGGTGCCAATTTCAAATACTTTTCCATCCGAATGGGAATCTCATTTAGTAGTAAATTACAAAAGGGCAGCTGGAACATCTTTCTTCCTCCAATTAAATGCCCTACTGTATTTCCTTAAAAAGCTGACTGTGTGTGGTCTAGGCACAGGAGCAAGCTCCTTATTTTTCCAGAGGAGTTTTCCAGTGCGCGTGCCAGAGGTTGGCCTGCATCATTTCCATAGCTCAAGTTCAGCACTCTGATTTGAATGGCCTTAACTGTACCGGGCCCGGATGATTGATGGCTTCAATCCGGCCTCTCCGGATCGAGGGCTGTCAGTCAGTGAGACGGGGATGCTGGGAGTCCGCCCCCAACCGGCCTGAACATCTAACATGTCTCAGAGGAGTGTGTCTGTGTGTGCGCATGCAGCCACTGGTGTGTTTGATATATATGAGACCTGTCGATGTAAATGAGCTGAAGCATGCTGGAGTGTTCAGCACTAAATCCTGCTATGATTTTTCACGCACAGCCGAGCCTGCTTCCCCTCCACCGCCTCATATTATTCATCACTATTTAGGCGGCATTACAGAAGGTGGCACTTCTATGAGCCCGTAATTGGAATGCATTACAACAGCAACGACTTCTTCCTGTCATTTCCCCAAATTCGATTCAGTGTGTTTATTGCTCCGGCTGCGCTCTAGATTTAACACCAACCTATTTTCCAGACGAAATATCTGATGCACTCATTGAACACAGCCTGTTCTGTTGTTAAGGTTGATACACTGCCGATCAAAAGTTTGGAAACACTTGTCGTATTAGTAATTGTTGTTTTATTCAATAATAGCTCATACAGTATAGATTGAAACATAACAGGAGGGTGTCTTTAGATGTTTTGTTCAGTATTTTAAGTAGTTAATGGTAGTTAATGATAAATAATATACGTAATTATCTATTCATAGTTATGAAATGAGATGGCGCAATACCACTTTTTGTTTTCCAATACCAATACTGATACCAATGTTGAAACTGATCAAGTGAGACACAAACTACAAAGCTTTAAATGCTAAAGTTTTTTTCACCAAAGCACTTTTCTTAAAGCTGTACTGTGTGAAACTTTGAGTATTTGAAGGGTATCTCTCTGGAGGAAATGTGTAATTGCACACAATATGTAGAAGAACATTATGTATCATCTAATGAGTCTGATGATTGTGAGTGCGTTATAAGAGTATTCAAAGAGAACTCCACCAAACTCAGTGAAGGACGCGTCTGAGGGTATAAGTGATATCTAGTTTTAAAGTAGTTCAAACTACTCAAACTCTCTACTACCCAACAGGAGCACATACACAGCTAACAACATGAAATCTGATTGCAGTAATTTGAGCTCATTTCAGGTATTGAAGCTGATCATATCACAATTATATTTTTACAACGTAACAAACAAAATGTTAATTGGGTGTGTTTTTATTTGCTTGGCTGAATGTAAATTGGTGCATGTAAATGAAAGAAAGCAGAAAGTGCATTTATGAGATGTTTTCTTTCTCTTCGGTATCCGATCCAGCATTTTCTGCTAACATTGTTTTGATAGTGATATCTGGTATCGCATCAATGCCATCAACAGCAGTTTCCTTTTATCTGTTTTGAGATTCAGTCGCCACTTTTCAAATAGGAGACATTCTGTTAACTTCTTGAGTTATTACGGAAAAAAATGATCAAATAACAAATAAACTTCTTCTGGCTCCCTTCAAATGTTTTAAAACTGATATTGCCATCGTATTAGAATGATTTTATACATGTTTGTGTAATAAAATTGGTTTTGTATTAGTGAAAATAGTCCTTCCAAACTTTTGAGTGGTAGTAAATATGAAAGATTTCATTCCAACATGTATTATAAACCACTTTCAAGATTTTTTTTTTACATGAAATACATTGTTGGATGTGGGCTTTATGCATCCAAAAATATCAATGCTAAATTATGATTTATGCCACCTTTATTAGAGAAATTGTTTTCCCATTATACGACAGCTGTTATTCTTTTTAAAACGTCTTATATCCAAAATTGTTACAAATGGATGCACAGCATTTTGGAATAAAGCTCCTCACGTCATCACATCAAGGGCATTTCTTGCAGTTCCACATGGAGCTGGAAAAGGGCAGCAGGAGACCACAGCGTCCCCTGGCCCCTCCAGGAGAGAGCCTGCAGGTTAACAAGGCTGACCTGCTCTCCTGTGGCAGCACGATGGGGGTCATAAATCATTCACGCCACGCTGCTGGTCCGTGTTTTACACCCTGCTTGGCCATTACGGGCTTCCGAGAGCTGCTAGCGCACACAGTGACATGCTAGCATACACCTGGAGCAGTCACAGGTGTGCTGTCTGCTGCTGCAAGAGTAAGGGAAAGTTTTTATGTTGCGTCTGGGTGTTAGGGACGGGAAGAAAGGAAGCAAAAGATAGAGGGAGGGAAAAAGAGGAAAAGAGAGAAGGATGCGTGTTTAGGATAGTGTAATAAGTGCTTAACCTTCATTCAGGGTGACCGTGCTATTGCCAAGGGCCCATGAGTCTGCTGCAGTCTCCAGTTCACTGAAATAGCCACAGGCTGCTTCTCAGAAATAGGATTCACCTACAGAGAAGTTGGAAATCCTTGGTATGTCCTGATTCCTGCGATTTCCCATAAACTTGAATCTTTAAAAGTAACTGTTATCGCTGGTGATAACAAAAGCAAGGAAAAATCCAATATTTAGTGTTTCCCACTTGTAGCTCATTGAAATAAGTGGAAAATTTTGCTAGAAGATTCTAAACTTTCAATTGATACCAGTTACTTAACATCAATTACTTCATACAGTCTTCTTATGTGGAAAGGAAAAAACATCTTTCCTGTTTTGTCATTGATTGACATTGAATCAGATGGAAAATGAGATAGAAATGCAGACTCAGTACAATGTAAAGCTAATGTAAATACAACTTTCCATAATTACATAATAACTTTGTTATTAAATAGCTAGTTACATTAATCATCTTGAAAGTATTACAAGTAAAATCTCTCTACTTCTACGGGTTAATTATCACTGTCAAGCAAGTCAGGACATCTGTAAGAAGTTTTCTAGCACTGTAAAACCGAACAAAACCAAACCAGGAAGCAAATATGCAAATAACAGAGCAGACAAATGGTGGCCAAGTCACATTTACCCTCAACGTACCATAAATAGATTCCTTAAAAGGACCCCATAAACTGGCAGTGTCAGAAAGAGAAGTCTTTTTGGAAGCATATTAGAGAGATGATGTGGGCGTACGGGTCAGTTTGCATGGTCATATCCCTCTAAATATAGCAGAATGCAGAGTAGAGTGTAGTGAGTGGGTGTGTCTGCCAGGTGCAGTGGCATCGAGACATGCAGCTGCACTCAGGGAAATGCAGACACACACACTTGGTCAGCAGAAGCAAGTGAGTGGCAGCAGTCATGCCACAGCAGGATAGCCTGGACTTACAGACCCCCTCTCTGTGACCTTTGAGCTACACTACAGAAAGCAGTGGCTATTACTTACATTACTACTAGAAGGAATTCTGTCCTATTGTCCATTTTCATACATAGCAGTATAACATACCAACATGCAGACCACAACAGGTTTGACAGACCAGTAGATGTTTGTGTATTTTCTGAATCTGTATTTAATGTAGCAGTAATCATATTTTAGATTGCATGATGCATTTTTCTTTTTTGTTCGTTTGCATAAAACGTTTGTTAATGTCAGTTTCTTCATTTTTAGCTTCTTTACTTATTTTAGCCATTTGCTAGAAGTAGCCAGTTGCAACCTACACATACATAGTTAGCCATGTTACCACAGTAAGAGCCCCAGTGATGGTTAAACACTTATTTAACAACTGTTTAATAACACTTTATTCATTTATTGATTTATTTCATGCAAACCGTAGCAAGAGACTAGCCTTCCTACATGTAAACATAACTGAACATACATAAATATCACATTATTGTACCTAACATAGATTAGATTGTTGTAGAAATGTAGCTGTTGAGCTGCACTGGTTGAACATGATCAGTGCTGCATGCCTGTACAAAAAACAACCTATTATGGTACGGTGCACATTTTAGCCTCAGAGTCAGCTTTCAGACACCAGAAAAAACAGCTTGGGGGAAAATGCTGTCATGTCTCAGCTGTTGTACAATCATGCTAAGCTAAGTAGCTAAAGACACTGTAGGATTGGACTGTAAAGTTTGTGTGACATTCATAATTCTATTTATTACTAAGGTAACATTGCTACATTGGAGATAACAATAAACTGCCACCACAAATGCTAATGTAATAGTATTAATTATGTAAGTAATTATAATAGTTCAGTAGTGGATTCCAGCCATCAGTAACATCTGTCATACAGTGTCACAAGCCATCAGAGATTACCTAACCGCTTAACACAGTTGGAGTCAGCTGATGTGTTGATTTAGGCATGCAGTTTGCATGATGCTAATGAGCAGCTATAGACTTCTTTTGCTTATTACATATTTTGGATATTTGGTTATGTTTTGGATAAAGGGAAAATATGATTTTTGGTTGAGCTGTCGTTTTAAGCACTTTTTTTTCTCTTTCTGAATACTTTTTCTATAGAACATAGACCCTAGGCCCTGGACAAGGTGCTCTGGTCTATTAAGATTATTTTATGAAAGTTCTGTTAAGCAGTTTTTCTCCGGGGTATGCATTCGCCAGGGTCAGGGTCTGTTGGACGCTGACAAAGCTTTTTTTAAAACCATCCCAGATAGGATCAATATCCATACAGATGTGTCAGGGATCAGGTATGATATGTCGACATGTGGTTAGATGAGGCATCGCAGGCTTTATTTTCACATCATGGTGTGAGCCGGTGGCTGTAGAAAGGCCAGATCAGTGAGATCAGTATTGAAGCCGTCTCTGTGATTCTTCCCAAAACTCAAATGACCGCAATGACAAGGGGAGAGAGCGGAGCCGCCGATGCATTGCCTTCTCTATACGATTCCCCTGCTTTGAAACCTGTCTCTCGGCCAGATTGAAATGTCACTTTATCTCACGTAAAGCCTGCACCGAATGAATGTGGCGTGAAAGCTTGTTACTTTTAGAGACAATACCTTGCCCCCCCCCTCCTCCACTGTGGGTGTCTACACCTGTTCTCTGTCTGCTGGGCTGAAATTGAGATGTCAGACAGGGCCACAGGGAGTGAGCTTACAAGTGTGAGTGTGAGAGAGAGGGACATTTAAATTGCCACATGCAATATTATACAGCAGTGGAGACGGACACGCTGGTGTTTTGGAGGCTGGTGTTTTGGCAGAGGTTACACAGAGGCCATGTCTTATATGTTCGCCTGCAGACAGAGATACGTACTGAGCCTCCAGACATGTTTTTTTGTCTGTGTACACCACTTGCACCTTTGCACCATGCCAGTGTTCTTGTATGTGCAAGACCAATACCCTCCTCAGGGCAAATTAGGCTGGCCTCCAATTCAAGATCAGTGAGTGTTTGGAAGAGAAACAGTAACCTTAACCAACCAACAAATGGCTTTTTTTTTTTTCTTAGTACTGCTATTATATTATATAACTAAGAGTTAACTATACACACAAATACAGCATCACAAATACAATACAAAATCAAGACATTTACACAACACACAATATGTGTGAACAAATTAGTATAGACAAAATGAACAAAGTCATAGTGGTACACTTAAGAAAGCCCTTGAAAAAACTTTAGTGTCTCTATTCACCCTCTGTCTAAAACGCTTGAGTTGCCTTTGATGTTTGGGTGCCTGTGTCTTTAATTGGTCAGCTCTCACCCTCTGTTCTGATTGGTCAACTGCCACAGCAGTTCCTCCCCTGTTTGCAAATACACACAGCAGAGGCCACAGCAGCAGATAGGCTGAAGTGTGCACTTCGACTAGTCACACAAAATACTTCCTGCAGGGTTGTGTGGACATGTTAGAGCGTAACTGCCATGGCCCAATCAGAATATAAAGTTTTATTTCTCTGATTCACTGTCTTGTCGCTCCCTCTCTCCCTTAAGTCTCTTGTTCACTTGACTACCGCCAGCCAACTTTGAATGGTATGTTTAAATGGCAACTGACAAAAACTGCTCTTTTTGCCTTTGAGTAGCCTAATGCAACACCATCTATCTCTTAGACTGGCTGGTTCTCACTGTTCACTGGAGTGGATTTAGTGGATTTAGTGAAATTTGGGCCACAACAACAAAAAGAATCTAAGAATTTCAACTAAGATTCAGCTCCCTTCCTTCAAAAGAACCGTATTGTTTAACCGTATGAGTGTAACATAACCAGCAGACAGACCAATCTCTCCTGAGCACCTGTGAACACTGGTTTGGCTATTCTTACAATGACGTTGGTTCTGCTTCAACAGTTTGAGCCAGAGTCCGATCCTGAAAGTCAGGTCAGCATCTACTCCACACAGTTACAAAACTGAACAAACTCCTCTCGGCCTCCAGTAGTTGCTGTGCTTTGTGTGAGGCTGTGCCAAGCTTACCGGTAGACGGCCAATAAAGGCTGTGTTATGAGCTGACGTCACCATGTAACAGAGAAAAGGGTTGGAATTTCAAAGAGGCGTTTCAGGCAGCTGAGTAAAATGGTTTCTTTTGGAGAGAATTACTGCCTCTGGTGTGCTTTTTGAGGTTTATAAGTTTGCAG
>JAILXH010272924.1:1754-12868 GCA_023558415.1 Piaractus mesopotamicus | reverse complement strand
GAGAGAGAGGAGAAAATCAAGCTGCTTCAGATCTGAAAACAACCACAGGTGTTTCTGTCCATCCTTCCACTGTGAGGAGACGACTCAGCGCTGTGGGTCTGAAAGGATGTGTATCTGTTCAAGAAGAACCTCACTGAGAAAAGGAGACGGACACACCGAACAAAGAAGCTGAACAAACTGACCACCCCAGAGTCCAGACCTCAACACCACTGAATGTGTTTGAGTACTTCAGAAAATGATCAACCAGCTTCTAAGACTGAACTTTTAAGATATATCCCTGCAGATTTTTTTGCAAAACTGAAAGTACTGAAATTTTGATGATATATTTAGTTGTTGAGGCTTTGTGTAATATTCTGTTAAATATATGCCAGTTTTGACTGAAAATTAATGTTCAATAAAGGGTGGTCTTTGACTTTTACACAGTACTATACTATCACACTAAGGCCCAATCCCATTTCACCCCTCGCCCCTACCACTTAGCCCTTAGCCCTCTGTTTTGCGTGTTCACATCTAGGGGTAGGGTGTCCTGATTTGTGTTGAGATAGAGGGGTGGGGCGAAGTGTTAGGGCTACATGGCCCTCCAAACAGAGGTTTTTCAGTGGCACACCCCAAATGGAATGTTATGAGAAAAAAAGAAAAACCGGCAAGATGGCTGCGTGAGCGACCAAAGAAACCCACAAATGCGAGAACTTTCTCCATTAAAAAATTAGGATAACCATTGTATTGTCTTAGTTTAATGTCGTTTGAATGTATTATGGTCGTTTTCTTCATAACAAGCATAAAAATCGCTAATAGCATGCTAATGTCGTGGTAGCTAGCTAGCTAACTTTCTTGTTCCACCTTAAATAGTCCAGCAGTTCTGACGCCTGAAGCGCCAGAATGTAACTGCTGCACCATTTTTGGTGGAACGGGAAACTTCGAACAAGAACCTGGTGAATATCTGACTTCAGCCTCATATCACTGAAGAATTAGGGGTGGGTAATAATAAATAATTGTCTTATACCCCCTCTTTGAAGGCATATGATGCCCTAAATGTAACTAAAGCCCAGCAGTGAGGTTGCTGAACTTTGCCCTCCTCTGCTATCACTGAAGATGGGCCGGGTCGCTTATAGAGCACTGCTAGTAGCCTGTTAATGAAGCAATGTGGGGTTTTTTTTGGTTTTTTTTTGTTGTTTTTTAATTTGAGGGTTGTCCCATTTCGTAGGGCAAGATTTCAACCACTACCCTTTGTAACTCAGTTCCAAGGGGTTAGGGTGCCACTCGAAAACAAGGGGTAGGGGTAAAAAGAAGAAATGGGATTGGGCCTGATTTATATAAACCCTCAAAGACACTGCTGCAGGAGCTAAGGCAGTGTAGAAGCAATTCAGCAATTACAATTTTGAAGTAATGTGGGGCAGTCTTGTTTCTGCATATGCAATTTGTTAGATATCCAATAGAAATGACATAAATTCGTACCACGGAAAACTGATAGCGACTCATTTGAACAGTCATGCTCATGGGACGCATTTGTTGGTACTTGTTGATAAGGTGGTTTCCCAAAATGGTACCTTGTCCTTGACTCTCCTGAAAGCATCGTATTAAAATGACTCCATTTGCATCACTGACACATTTGTATCTTCATTTGGTCACTTGGTGTGGACTTTACATTACATTAGGCCGCAAGGTATTTATAAGAGACATTAGCTTTCAAACCACCTTGAAATGGGATGTTCGGTTTTATGTAAATCAATTTGCAATGTCTGAAATTCCCAATATATTGGTGGTTATCCAATATATAAGATCTTTTTCATGCTATACCTGTTTATTGATGATTCTAGACTGAAGCTGTTTTAGTAGCTCTTCAGACTAATGCCTTCTGGAATCTGTGTTGGTTTTAACCTCATGAAATAGACACTTAATCAGGCTTTCAGTCTTGTAACCTGAGACATCATTGAGAAGTTATCCAGAGTGGTGTGATATGAAATGCGCCATTCTAAACTTGCTGAGTTGGAATTGTTCACAGTGGTGGTGATAGGAACCAGACGTCCACCACTAAAAGCTCCCTCACAGAAAGTTATTACATGAAATAGTTATGAATATGCTGCCCAATTCCTGAGACATTGTTGTATGATAGTTTTTAGATGCTATTTTAGCCTAAACCATAGATTTTTTTAAAATACATTCATGGTGGAGGGGTACATGCAGGGTGTTGTAAGGCAAAATAGTCCCCAAAGAAAACATACTTTTTCAGATTTACCACTATTTTACCATCATCGCTCCACATAAAAACTGAAAAGACACGTGTAGAGTCCCTGGTCATTTTCGGTAGTGAATAAAATGGCTATAGTTGTAACCATTGTGACCCCTGGTTCCTATCACCACGACTGTAAAGAAATCTGTGTCTGTAAGTTTCTCTACAATGAACCGTTTCACATCGCATTGTTATAATTATGCAGAATATTTGAAAAATCAGTGGATTTCTCCTTAAACTAAGGTCATTATTATGAACCATTACCACAATAATCACTATGTTCAACACATCTTTACTGTATATTACCCACATTAGTTCTCCATATTAATGCATTTTGTTCAGCATCGTCCAGAGTTGCAGTTAGCCTTGAATAACAATAACTAGATATTGTATATGATTGTATGTAAGTCAGATAAAAGATCTCCCTGTAAAACTAAACAAAAATCTCTATCTACAAAAGCATATTTTTTAGTTGCTTTTCCTGTTATTCCATTAGCAAACCTGCTCGAGAGGCCCCCATTGGTCAGGCCCTGGGCTGATGGCCCTGAAGTCGACTGGATTAAAAGGGAATCTCAATTTGTAAGAATTTCTGCAAAATTTAATGGTTGAGATGTAGACAAAGTCAGTCAGAGTAGTTTGATATAAAATGCTCCATTCTAAAGAAACTCACAGATTCAGATTTTTTGCAGTGGTGGTCATAGGAACCAGCGGGTGCGACATCAGGCAGCGTGTTCACAACCATTTCAAATATATAATAACTTCCTGTGAGCTTTTGGAGCCGTTAAACTCAGATGTCTCATTCCCATCACCACCACTGTGAACAATTCTGGCTCTGCACGTTTTTTCTAAAACAGAGCATTTCACACCAAACCGCTCGGAATGACTCTGTTTACATCTTAACCATTTAATATGCACAAACTTTGTAAAATAGGTGGAATTTCCCTTTCATGCAGCCTTAGACGTCATACCGTATTCTCCTGTGTTTATCATACCGGGTAGGCCTCATTCTTGGAAATGGAAAATGTGAAAACACTGACACTGATAAAGAGCTTTAAAAGTGTACATTATCTCTTCCCCATAAGTTTATAAACCCACTCCAGTCTTCACAAGAAGGAAATCATCTCGTAAACTCCTGTTTTACTTTTCTAACAGGTTGAACCATCCATGCTCCACAAGGGCATTGTTTTGTGGCAGCTCTTTGGTTGGAAAAGCTTTACAGAACATTCCATTCTACTTCTGTTTTTTTTTTTTGCGTTATTAATTACAGATGTTATAACATATTCATGCGAAAAGCCACATTATTAGGGTACATCAAGATAGATGTCGTCATTATTTTGTCCTGTAATAGAGCTAGCATTAGAGCTAGCATTAGCATAGTGTTTTGCCAGTTTGCCTGGTTTCTACAGCTACAATGTAGTCCTGATTGTTAGCGTAGCCTTTCAAGCTAAAACTACACATTATGTAGCAACTCTAAACAAACATTTTAATGATCTGATGTGAATAATTTTTCTCATTAGCGAATAGGAACTTTCTGTAAAACCTGTCCAACCTAGCAACAGTTGCTAAGAAAGAATGCATGGACAAGTGGTGACTAACCCTCTTCCTGGAGATCCAGTCATAATCTAACCCAACTGTTTCAGCTATTCAAGAATGTCTGATGGCAGTAATTAAATCAGGCATGTCAAACTGGGAACCTTCTGGGCCAAAGTGCTGCGGAGATTAGCATTTACCCTCATCTGAAGCTCTGAATTCGGGTTCATGAAGGCCTTGCTAATTAGCTAAGTTAGTAAGTTGGTGATACTTCAATGCAGACTGGCTGCTATAGATGTATACAATAAAACTTTGGGCACCACTGGTGGTCCCTGGCCATTTAAGGGTTTTTTTTCTCCTGTTTTCTAGCTTTCAAAAGCAGTTATAGCTGCTGTAAGGAAAGCTAAGAATAAGCTTGTCGCTAACATAGCATAGCATTTTTCTAAATAGGCACCAACACAAATTAGCATTAACTGTAGCTCTGTAGTTTCCAGGTAGATACAGCCAAGCAAGCTCTACCTTTGGTTAGGACTTCAGGAGCTGAATAAACCAATCATGTTTTAATTTACAATGAGGGGATCATTTTGCGAGAGAAACATCGCTCTAGCATTTCTGGTAGTTCTAAATACGTCACTGACTGCATACAAGCGGTAACAAATCAGTGTGTTTCAGTCAGATTTCAGTGACTGTAAGGACTCTTTTACCAAAAAAAGTCACTCAAAAAGTCACTTAAAACACTTAAAAAGGCACTTAAAACATAAAATATATGTTCATATCTTTTACAAGCTTCAAGTGTCTGTGTTTAATCTGGGACAGCCAAAAAATGTTCATGTTAATCACTGTTAGCTAAGTGCTAACATACTACCAAAATCTCAATGGGTGTCTAGCAGAAATTAGCATTATTGTAGAGATGTGTCTTTCTTCAGGCCATAAATGTCAAATCTTGGTTAAAACATAATAATGCTAACTTCTGCTAGCGTCGCTGTGGGATTTTAGTTTAGTTTGCTAGTGCTAAGCTAATAGTGATGTGCGTAAACATTTTTGGCAATTCTGACTTTTTTGTCAGTTTCTGTCAATTTGCTCTTGTTATGACAGCACTGGCATTTTTCCTGAATGCGAGTGAAGTTTTTGCAAGTGCAGTGCTGAGAATGTAGAGCAGTTAATTCTGCGTTCTCAGTGGATTTGATCGACAGTTCCGTTAATTAATTCTGACACACTGCATTGTGTCATGAATGAATCAGGCGCATGGCCGACCTGCAAGCCAATACATTTGTATTTACGTTTGCGGTATTCAGCAGACGCTCTCATCCAGTGCGACTTACAAAAGCGCTTTGACCATTTAAGATAATGCATCTTAGCTAGTGCCAATAGAGTAGAGTCCAAACTACGCTAAGACGCTGGAGTGACATGAGTGAAGACCGAAGACGGGCCGTGCTGCTGCATTCTGGATCAGTTGCAAGAGCCTGATGACCCGAATAGGAAGACCAACCAGGAGCAAGTCGCAGTGGTCAAGCCTTGAGATGGTACAACCTCAGACGGAGGCAATGCACTCGGGCTGATCTCGAGAACAATTTCCAAATCCACCTTATCTCAAGACAAGACCAAGTTCAAAAGACCGTGATGTGACTAGACTTGAGTACTATAAGACTAAATTTGACCCTTTTGTTTGCATCCCAAACTCAACGATGAAAGAAGAGCAGTACTGTAAACCTGCATGGTTCTATTGAATAAAAATTAACTAAAAATTACAGACATGTATTTTTTTTAGTTCCCAGAAATCCTTAGGCCTTCTCAGAAGACCTAGAAGGCCCTGAGGGTTCCCCTCTGCTAGCAGCTGCTAACAGTGGTTATCTTATGACTAGGATGTTGCTGCAGAATATGCAGCTATATCATGGGATAAAAAGACCATTTTCAACTTCTTTTTTTTTTTTTTAAAGAACTACAATGATAACATTGGTGGCTAAAGAAGATAGTGTCTAAATGGTAGCTTTTACAACTGAACCTATTGCCATCAGAAAAAAGCTCAAAAAAGCAAAAACGAATGGAATTCAGGTGCTTGCATGTGCCGGATTGACTTACATATGTAGTCGTATGAGTCTGACATTGGATATCCTGCTGGGCCTCTGTGACTACTTTAAAGTGAAGGAGTTAAAAAAAACAATCTTCCTGCTCTCTCTCTCTCTCTCTCTCTCTCTCTCTCTCTCTCTCACTCTCTCTCTAATGGAAACGGAAGGCACGTCATACGTAGATATTTTCCAGAAACCAACAAATTCTTTACAGATTATACAGGCGGAGCTGTGGCTGAATGTGTGTGTGAATTCCAGCCCGCTCTGGAGTTATTCATTTAACACACTTCTCAACCTCAAATCCTGGAGGGCAGCAACGCTGCACACATCAGTGCCTTCACCGCCCGAACAGCTCCAAAAGGAACCGAGGTGTGCTGGAACAGGAAAAACAGCACTCGTCTGATCTGTGCTGCGTCCAGCTGGAACCTGAGAACGCTGCCCGAACAGACTGACCAGTGAAATAACCCGCAACAACCCTCATAACATAACCGAAACTTAATTAGAGGGCGCATATTATGAACAACTGAATTTCCCTCACTGTTTTGAAAGAAAGTTTGATATAGAATGTAAGCGTTGTTAAAATTTGACTCCGGAGTCGAGAAATAGTCTGTATTATAGTGACTGTTTTGGTGATGTCACAAAAAATCTATGCATTTACATATATTCAGCTTAGCAGTGCATGGGCCCTTTAATGAAATTATTTTATAAGCAGTGTAGCGTCACTGCCGGGCTGAAAATCAACTGCAGTGACATTGACATGATAGTAGGTGTTAGTGGATCACACGCAGCAGTGTTACTGGAGCTTTTAAAACGCCATGTCCATTTACTGACCACTCTGTTAGGCCCTGTTCACACGTATCTGGATAATTTTGCAAATTGTATTTTATTTTGCTGCAGTTTGGCCTTCTGTCCAGTTTGGCCTTCTGCCCTTCAGGGTGATATTAAAAAATTATAGTCAATTATAGTCCATATTTTGTTTGGACAGGGCAAAACACAGCATTGTGCCATTAACTTTCATGTCTTTAGCTATTTCCACTTATTAAGCATGCAAAACAGTCAGAAATAAGGCTGAACACTGGGTTGCTTCTGTGTGGTCCTTGTGGGTGATTTAGGAGTTAAGATGTTTCTAATTGAATATGGCTTTACTTTCTTTATTAAACCATGGAGTGGAGACCTGAGATTGTGCTGCGCTCAGTTCTTGTAAATAGGGCGTCACCTAAACTGCAAATATAAAAATACCTCAAGGATTTTAAAGGTATATGTGACTTGATGGTCACTAACCAAAGTCGGATTTGAAAAAGAAAACCCTGACTGCAATACAAATGAAGTGAAGGCTAGAAAAACTTAGTTTAGTCTGGAAAGTTTAGTGCTGGAATGATTATTTGAGTGTTTTTGAGTCATTTTTGCATTTTTAAAAATGATGCTGGTGTAGACAAAGATTGCTTTTAGGAAACAGAGTAAAAAAATGTTTTTAAAAAAAAAAAATCCAGATATGTGTGGATGAGGCCTTAGACACTTCTACCTTGTTGGTTTACCTTGTAGATGTAAAATTAGAGACAGTAGCTCATCATAAGTGACAGTTAGTGTTGGTCATCCTCTAGTCCTCCATCAGCCGTGATAGCATGCTGCCCACGGGGCGCTATTGGCTGGATATTTTTGGTCCTAGTCCTGCAGTGACACTGAGGTGTGTAAAAACTCCAGCAGCACTGCTGTGGCTGATCCACCAGCACAACACACACTAACACGCCACCACCACGTCAGTGTCACAGCAGTGCTGAGAATGATCCACCACCCAAATAGTACCTGCTCTGTAGTGGACCTGTGGGGGTCCTGACCGCTAAAGGGTAAAACAAATTATACAGAGAATTGTAGGACAACAATGTGCACCTATGTGGTAAGAATAAAATGGGCGATAAGTGTAGATAGAAGGTACCTAATAAAGTGGTCAGCGAGTCCACATACAAACTCTAAACTCCAGCTAAACTCTTTGCATTGAGCTTAACCAGCAGTGGAAACTCTGGCCAATCTGGAACACATTTTGACGCCTCTTTCCGAGAAAAACCAACCGGCCCTTAACTTGATGAGTTACATGTGGAACCACACATCTACTCATCTTACTCCAGTGTTATTTTTTCTTATAGTGAGTGACCCTTTTGTCATGAGGCAGAAAACCAAGTGGAAAGTTGAAAAGAGAAAGCTGCAAAATAAGGCTTTTTTTTTTTAGCTTTACATGTTTGCCATACAAATATGCTCCAACCTATTTAGGGTTATAGGAATACATTGGCAAAAAAGCTCTTTACCCCAAACGTAAGCATAATTATTAGCATGGTGCTAACTTCACGCTTAAATCGGAACACATTTGCATGTTAAGTAATCTCTAATAGACTAGAGCCTTCCGCAAACTGTTGCCACAAAGTTGGAAGCATATAATTGTCTAAAATGCCTTTGTAAGCTGTAGCATTAGCATCACCCTTCACTGGAACTAAGGGACCCAAACCCTGAAAAACAGCTCCAGCCCATTATCCCTCCTCCACCAAACTGTGGCACTATGCATTCTGGTAGGTAGCGTTTGGCCATCCACCAAACCACATCTGTTAGTCTGTCAGATAGTGAAGCGTGATTCATCACAGATCACATTGCCACTGCTCCAGAGTCTGGTGTACTTTTAACACCCCTCCAGCTAACGCTTGGCATTGCACATTGTGATCTTAGGCTTGTGTGCAGCTGCTGAGCCATGGAAACCCATTCCGTGAAGGCCCAGACGCACTTGTGCTCTTGTGCTGATGTTGCTTCCAGAGGCAGTTTGGAACTCTGTAGAGTGATGCAACAGAAGGTAGACGATTTGTACACACTTGGCAACCCCACTCTGTGAGTTAGCGTGGTCTACCGCTTCATGGCTAAGCTGTTGTTGCTCCTAGAAGCTTTTATTTCACCATAATAGCACTTACAGTTGTCTAGGGCAGATCTAGCAGGGAAATTTCACAAACTGACTTGTGGCGGAGGTAGCATCCTATAACAGTGCCACGTTCAAAGTCACTGAGCTCTTCACTACAACTCATACTGCCAGTGTTTGTCTGTGGAAAGTGAATGGCTATGTACTTGATTTTATACACCCGTTAGCAATAAGTGTGAAACGCCTAAACTCAGTGAATAGGACTGTCCACACTTTTGGCCACATAGTAGTGGAAAACAAACATCTTGGCTTTGATAAGTACTTTTGTCCATTGTTATTTTGTGGTGGGCATTGTACGGGTGCCTTGTAGGTTTGCAGGTCTCCAAGTCCACACTGAGGTGATGTTAATAGGGTCCGAAAAATATCAGGTTTCAGGCCAATTTTTTCACAATATAACATCAGCCTCAGGTTCGGCTCTGATTTGTTATTGAATGCATGACTTTCTTTTAGTCAAGTCAAATGCTCAAAAACAAAGCCAAGCACTGTAAAACCGAGGCAGCGACCATATCTCTCAGTGTGAGCGTGCAGGTTTGAGTCGGGTTTGTGCTTCAGATTTAGCAGAAGCAGTTGGGCCTGGTTGGGATCAGGCCTCAAATTTGCAGGTACTGATCGGGTTCAGGCTTCAATTTCATGCCCATCTACCATAAGTGCGCCAATTAGGATAGGATTAGGCTTTGGATTGACAAAAGGCCCAAATGGCAAACTGTAAAAAACGAACTGACCAATCAGAAAGAACAACAAAGACATGCATCACCCAACCGCAGGGCTCCGTGAGGGCCTTATGCTCTAAAACCCTGCGGCCGCAATCACCCTAATAAAAGTGCAATCAAAACCGTCAACAAAACTTTACTGCACTTCAGCAGACTGGGCCAGTTTGTGGCTACCAGGCATGTGATTTCTGAAAGCCATGTTGTTCATCATGTGATCGGATTTCTCTCTTTAACGCGGTGAAGACAAACGAGGCGTGTTCGCTTTTAGACAGCGAGTTAATCACATTCATTTTATATGGCCTTTAAAAGCAACGTCAACGTTATAAATATGAGAACAGGAGAGGAGTTTATTTACAGAGCTGCACATGTGCTGGCCAGTAACTCTACCCAGGAGCTGAAGAAAAGTAGGAACACGCCGAGAGATCAGTCTGAACTGGTTAGGAGCAGTTTATAGGCCGCAGAGTTGACGTTTGCAGCAAGGGTTTAGAGCTGGAGTGGCACAAAAGTATTCCTGGACAAGATTTTGACGAGATTTGAATGGAATGTTACTACAGCTGCAGCCCTACCTGCACTGACCTCTGCCTTTCACTGATTCAGAAAGACGCGACAGTCCATTACAGACTTATTATAGATGGTGCTCCGCTGTTCGCACCTGTTGCTTTTTCCTCTATTTAAAAAAGCTTTTCTTAAAGTTCTGTGATAAAATCACGTCATCTTGCTTTTCTGTATTGGGGCCATTTCTTGCTATAAGCGGTATAAGCACTCGCTCAGAGCCTCTGAGCCACAAGGGGCCCATGAGTATGTTTTAACCATGATATTTGCAAAAAATTTCTTATGAAAATATCGTTGATCACTTTGCAAGATGCATGTCTTAAATGGCCCATATCGTGGAAAACCAAATGTTCGTGCTTTTTGCTAGACTGCCCAGTAGGCCAGCCTACAAGAGTCTCTTACCGAGTCATTAACTGACTGACTGACTGACTGACTGACTGATACCATTAGTGGGTGCTATATCCGCTCATCTGGAATACTGATTGAAATTCTTCCTGAGGTCTGAGTTATACAGTTATATGCCCATTTAGCTAAGTGTCTGAGTCAGAGATGTTTCAGGCACTTTTGCATTGCATCTTAAGTTATCCACTTAACATACAGACATAAAGGAATGGCCAGTGCTTTTGGGTTAGCCTTAGCCTAACATGGACACCAGAGTGATTGTAGCACTTCTGCTGCCTGACTCGGTCAACTGCATTAGACAACGTCGTGGTCTCGGGGCCTTGTGTGTAACAAGTCATGAACCAGCTTGTACTGAAGAAAGAATGAGCGCAATATTTTCTAAGAAATTCGGTGAGACGTCGGCTTCTTATTTGAATTTCTCTTTCCACCTTAAATGGTGTAACAGTTACGTTTAGGCGCCAGTGCAGATGCCAGAATATAACCGCTGCTTGGTTTAAGGTGGACCGGAAAATCCAAACAAAAAAGCTGGCGAATAAGAAGCCAACTAAAGCCTCGTAGAAATTCAGACATGAAACATTTAGCATTTTTGCCGGACCTGTGGGGCTAGTGTCAGAAAGCAATACTGATATAGGTTTGTCTATATATTGTTCGGTTTTGTTTTTGCTCTTTTT
>JAILXH010272915.1:2369-14589 GCA_023558415.1 Piaractus mesopotamicus | reverse complement strand
TCTCCCATTTAAAACCAGCAGCTCGCGAGCGAACGTGCAAGAGCGCGTGCAACTTTTGCACATGTAATTTTTTTTTCGCTCATTGTTCTTTATTTTGTTCCTGCATTCTGGCTGCTGCATTTTACCACTTTGTGCACTGTTAATAGTGACGATATGACGCTCGTTAAATGCATTCAAGATTATGAGTGTTGTTTACACTGGAGGTGGGCGATATGGCAAAGATATAATATCACGATGCTTAAAGACATTTTCACGATACACCATATGCATCACAATATTTAGTTTTTCTGAGATTCTGTAAGTTGGAACAGACAAAATAGAGCCTGTAGTGCCTCATATAAAAATACTACAATACTACTACTACTACTATTATTACTACTACTACTACTAATAATAATAATAATAATAGTAATAATAATAATATTAATTTTATTTTACAAACTTGTAGTGTTTTACAATTTGCACTGCACTAAATAATTTAACAGGCCTAATTATGCTCACTTTGTAATGAAGCATGCAGCTAGTCAGTTCTCTTTTAGTACCTCTTCTTTTAGTACTGACGATCCATGATATGCTCTGAAAAGTGTATTGTGGCAGAATTTGTCACAATAACACTGAAATATCGTCATATCGCCCAGCCCTAGTTTACACTTTGCATCCATTTTTTTGAGGCATTAGATAAATCCCGCCTCAGTCATCCATTCAGAACGTTTTAATGATTGTTATTATTTTTACTCTAATGTGAGGAATCATGACATAGAAGAAGGATTTCATACTCATCACCACTTTCTTTCATTTTCTTTTCTTCCTTTTTGTATGGGAGAAATATAACCACTGTATAGTGATTAGTGGCATCTTTATTGTTGCAGCATTTTGGAACGAAAGTCTTCATATTACTTGTGAACATGAATATGAATTTGAACAGATGTGGTGTTACATAGATAATTATTGATAGTCATACAGACTGCAACTACAATGAGATGTATACGATATATGTAAGATATAATGCTTTGTGAAATAATTATATGTGGTATTTATACTTTTGTATATTTTTGAATGTAAGTCAAATCTGAACAGCTGTCCAATGCCAGTCCTTTTTGCACTTTTATCTCCTGATAACAATTCTGATATTACTGTGCGTTTTACTTTATTTTATTTATTTAGTTATTTAGGCATTATTTAGGTATTATTACCTTGTAATTGTATGAGGCGTTATCGTAAAATTAGAGGGATGTACTTTTTAAAAATAAGAATGGATATGGAATTTAATAATATTTATATAAAATCATATAGACTAGAGTAAGATGTGTTTACCATAAGACGAGAGAAATATGGCAAAGTTCACATCACAATTTGTTTGCTATTTTTGTTTGATGAGTACAGTAAATATAATTATTTTTATTCCTGCGCTGTGCCAAATCAAATTAAACAGGACTAATTAGGCTCTCTTAATGAAATGTGCAGTTGTGATACTCAAAAGCATATTGAGACTAAATGTGACATAATTTATCATGATAAAGATAAATATTGTCATATTGATCACCCTTTGTGCAATGCACTATAGACGAGAACTGATTTTAGTAAAAAATCTCACAAATGTTTATTTATAATACAGTACATTCTGTAGGCTAAATGAACACATGAATGAACACTAGCACATTTCCAGTAATTTCTGTTAGCCAAACTTACAATATAAATAGCATTATTTGTTCTTTAATGGGCCAAATCGGCTTAAAAATTTTGTGCTACACTGAAAGTAAGAGGCAACTTAGGCTATTTAGCGCATTTAGCAGTGAGTCTAAAGAGTATAATTATGCTTCACTTTATTCACATAAAATACAAAATAATAATAATAAAAATAAATCGAAAATAATAAATATGATTGTGCACCATATTAATAAATGATAGCTATGATTTCCTAAGTGAACATAAGTTAACACATTCTCTACAGGGAACACATTCAAATAGAGTTTGAGAAATTCGAATAAATAAAAACATAAAATATGAAATGTGCCATAACTTCTGCACAGGCCAATACTTTTGCACACATTTCATGTTTTCATTATGTCCCAATATGTTAAATCCAGCAGATAAACAGTAATTGTGCATTAAAAAGTTCCCTGTAGACCATGTGTTAACATACGTTTTACTAATTATCTAGTTACGTTTTACTTATTATCAAATAAACATGACCAGGGACACCAAAACATTTCCATATGATAGTATATATTAACATGTTTCTGGTACTGTAGGACACTCCTGAATTGATTATTTGTGCCTCACATTTCTTCTTTTCCGTCTCACAGTGAGAAGAGGAGTGGCATGGAGGAACTGACCATGCCTGAACGAGTAGCCAGGAGGAGGAGGATGTTTATTTCGACAGTGGAAACAGTGACCAGCATTATTAGCTGAAAAATGGAAAGGGAGTTGTACATCACTTGGCCTTGGATGTATTAAGAATTAAGTCACTTACTGTAACACATACAACACATGGCACTTTGAAGGAACCCATCCTTATCTAGGATGGTCAAGAATTCAAGCATGTAACCAAGCAAGACGTAACGACTGGTCAGCTACATTTTCTCTTTTGAAAATCATAAGGCACTTAAAATGTGAAAATTAAGTGTCACATTGTGATTCACACCTCCTCACTGACATTACATGAAAGACAAATTCTGAACGGGACTGAACGATGTGCAATAAAAGGAAAACATTTGACAAGGATACCCATGGCGAAAACAAGAACTTATTTATCAATCAGAGACAGTGATTCAAGTAGCACTGAAACCACAGAACTGTTAAAATCAAATTTTAGCAGTTGCAGAACCTTGGGATCATCACAATCCGTAGAGAAAAGCCATTCTGTGCCTGAGCCTTGGCACAATTGGCTATAAATGGGAACAGTTGGTAATTGTCATATCTAACAGCAGATGAGTTGAAAGCAGACCATTCGTGAGAGTGGGCTGAAACAGGGTAAAGACTCTACAGTGTTTCTGTTAACAGGTTCCACTTGTCACTGTCGCATCTCATCTGGCAATTCTATCGAAATTGTCATTGCTCTTTGAGCACAAGGTGTTGCTCCTGCACACCCATGTTTCAGTGACTGGGCAATGTTCCAGTTTGGAAAATACAATGTGGACATCATAGAGATGCTGAGTGGACACCAGGCCCATCAGCTCAAAGGTCTTGGAATAGAGCGACAACTACAACACCAGCAGCAAGTGCAGCTTCACCAGCACCAGTTGCAGCAGCAACAGCAGCAGCAAGTAGAAACGTCCGGGGCTATTTTATCTGGACTCGGTTTGGGCCCACTCCAAGGATCGAGAAGCAGTGCCTTTTCCAATTCCACATCGATTTTCACCAAAATGAGCGCTCCTCCTCCACCCCTGCAGCAACAGTCGCTGTCTTCGTCCTCGCAGGGTTCGAGGAAATCCAGCAAAATGTCTGGGGGCAGCAGTGGTGGAAGTCATGTGAGTGGGTATCCTCAGTTTTTGCGCTCATTTCATCCAACAGAGGCAGCCCTTGCGCAAGAACATTTGCATCCGGGAGTTGGACGGTTTGACCAGTTTGCAGGTAGTGGTGGAAGTGGAGGGAGCTCGGGGGGAATCGGAGGACTGGTATCATCCGTTCCACCACCTCCTCCTCCTCCATTACATCCGGGCCTTTCCGTCCCTCAGGCATCCCCAGGACCATCCTCCTCGTCCCCATCTCCTTCAAGTTCTGTTTCCAGTTCCAACAACCCTCCCAGCAGTAGTACTGTTACCTCCCTGGGCCACCAGTTGGCGGGAGCTCAGTCTGATGCCCGGAGCTTGCATCAGCAGTTTAGTTGCATGCTAGCAGCCAATCAGTACTTTCTTTCTGGAGTACCTGCCAACTCCAGCTTAGAGCAATTTTTGGTCCAACAAGGCAGCCACAACCATCTCGGTCTTGGTCTGGGTCAAACTGGGGGAGAGTCAAGTTCCAGTCTCGCGCCACCTCCTGCTCTCCACTCCTCGCACTCACACAGCCACTCGACTACCCTGCCACAGCCGCAACAACCACCACCACAGCAACAGCAGCTACCCCCTCACACGCTGTCACACCCCCATCCACATCCGCATCACCCTCTTCATTCCTCATCTCAGCCTTCTTCATTAGGTAGCTTTGATTTTCAAGGGATTCCCGTCCTCTCCTCAAACCAGCTAGCATCTCTAATGCAGCAGGAAGCTGGTCTACCACTGCCCCTACCACTACATCTGTCCCTCTCCAAGGATGAAGGGAAAGGAGACAGTGCATTAGGAGGAAGTGGAGGAGGCAGGAGAAAGAAAGCAATGGCTGGCTACTTACCTCAGCGGAAGACTGACAACAGCAGCAACAACAGTGGCAGCAGTAACAGCCACAGTTCTACAAATCCTAACCCCAGCAGCAGCACTTCAGGAAGTCTCAGCCAAGATAATGCATCCAGCCTTGGTGGCGGTGGGGGCATTATTGGTATTGGTGGAGATCCTCCTTCCCACATGACGCCTTCATCTTCCTCTTCGGGTGTGTCATCATCTTCTTCTTCTGCTCCCTCTTCTACGTCAGCGTCAGTCTTGGTGACAAATAGTTCCAAGACAGACAACCACGGTTCCATGCACCCTCCTTCGTCTCAGCCTGAACCAGAACCACTTTACCATTGTGGGGAGTGTGGCAAGAGTTTTACGCACTTATCCAGCCTGCGCAGGCACTTGCGGAGTCACGAAGTGACCACAGCAGGCACGGCAGGCACAAGGAGCAACATTGTAAATCCTGTTCTACACCCTGCGGATCCTGGTATTCCCCATTCAACCCAGGATGTTTCAGCATCATCCTCGTGCCCCAGCCCTGACAAGACTTTCCACTGCTCGGACTGTGGCAAAGCATTCAAGAAAAAAGGGCACCTGCTCCAACACGGTGTCATTCACTCTGGTGCACGCCCATACGCCTGCAGTACCTGTAGCCGTGCATTTAATCGCCGTGAGTCGCTCACTCGTCACGAAAAGATACACGAAGAGAAGCCTTTCCGTTGTCCAGCCTGTGGCCGCTGTTTCCGTGAGAGCACCTCGTTGCTGAACCATGCAGCCTCGGGCACCTGTGGCAAGTCAGGAAGAGGGCCGAGACCGAAGAATGATAGCAGTAACCCTGTTGGTGGCAAGAGCAATAAGACAGGGGCTTCCAGTGATGGAATGGTAACTAGTGCGGTGGGTGAGTAACGGAATAAATATATATGAACTAGGGATGTCAAAGTTAGCACATTAATAACGGGATAAAGTAGTGTCACTAAGTGTTTAAATGGCATTAATGCAATTTCCTATGATCTGTAGTAGTGCAGGCTGAAGCCCAGCTGCAGCGCGCTGTATGTTTCTATGATGGAATCCGCGATTGTAGCCTTCTCATTCAAATACAGCTTTTACATGGCTTTTACAGCAATACCTTCAACACCTTTGGCAGACTACGCTGGACAGTGCTCGCAGGAGACCTATGGATAAATCAACAAGCAGCAAACTAACAAAAGCAACACCAAAGTGGAAAGCTCCAGTTCCCCTTCCCTGTAACAAGAATCTCCAAGCTGCATGAACGAGAGCAAGAGGGCTACAATCGCGGAGGAGTTGTAACCATTGACTGTATATATGATATATATACACCCATTGGTTGGAACATGCAGCCACTGTTGCTGTCACTGGATGTCTGTGATGACAATTGGAAATGGCGTTCACTCTGGAAATCACATAACTCACGTTCAAGTGAACTCTGTTCGCTGGATGAAAATACTGTTACTCAGTTATTGAAAGCAATAAATACATTCTGATGAAGCTTATTTTGACCACTCATGGCTATAACAAAATGCACTTTCATTAAGGTCAGTTTTGAAAAAATAAGACAAATGACAAACAAAATAATGTGATTGAAATTATTGATGTTTATACTATGCTAAGAAGATATTTATATGTCGTCGTTGTTGGAACAAAACCTTGTATTTCCAGAATGGTAACTTTATATAACTTTGTTAGTCTATTAGTCCATTCATTATAGAATTTTTTACACAATGTGAAAGGGAGGCTGGCATTTTTAAATTATTCAAAAAAAGACAAAAATATATTCTGCTTTTGTCTTGACAATGACAGTTATATGCAGTGTTAATACCATTTGATTTGTCACGCAGGGTCTTACCGGAGTGACAGTTACAGCGACAACTACAAAGAGCAACGCTCTCAAGGCAGCCTATACTCCGGAACTTCCTCATGTGGCGGAGGCTTAGCTGGGCCAGCTCTTAGAAAGGCCCCTTTAGCCCCTACTCTGCATCCCCACCCACAAAACCAAAGCCAAAGCCAACAGCATCACCATCAGCAGCCACATCTACCCCTTTCTTCTCTGCTGGATGATTCGGAAGACGACGTTACAAGCTCCGTTAATAATGCTATTTCTGCAATCACTGCTGCAGCAGCAAATTGCATGGGTGGTGATCTAAATACTAGCGTGGCTCGAGGAGACGACAGACGGGATATCATTGGAGGGCTCCTTGGAGGTCTTGGTCTAGGCCCTCTTGCATCTCCTAGTGGTCCATCATCAACATCCGGGATGGACAAATCTTTTAGGGGTGGTCCAAACCAGGATGCTTTAACTTCTAGCCAACAGCCAAACCAACAGACTCCGAGTGGAAAGCCCAAGCGTCCTCGGAAGCCCCGAAAAAAGAAAGAACCTGGTGCACCAGGTTCTGAGCCTCCTAAAAGAAGACAGCCTTCGCAGAGAACAGTGGGAGTCCTTGGGGAGGTTCGGCCCTTTTTATGCAGCATCTGCGGCCGAGGATTTGCAAGACGAGAAACCCTAAGAAGGCACGACCGTATACACACTGGAGAGAAGCCTCACCACTGTACGGTGTGTGGCAAATACTTCAGAGAGGCGTTTCACCTTAGCAAGCACCATACAGTGCATTCTGGAGAGAAGAACTACAAATGTCTTCTTTGCGGAAAGGATTTTGGATATGCACAGAGCCTTAAAAGACACGGAAAGCTGCACCAGAAAGGAGAAATGGAAGAAGTACCAGCGACACCTGGAGGAGAGAACCTCAACAATTATCCCTCTGCTAGTGGGAGCATGATCCAAGGAGGTCAAGGCAGTTCTTCCTCATTCTACTCGTACTCACAAGATGTCAAACCCCAAGGAGCAAATCCTCAGCCTGCTCCCAGACTCTATACATGTGCTATATGCTGGAAGTCCTTCCGCCATCACTTTCATCTTACGGCACATCATCAAACGGTTCATGAGGGAGGTGGCGACAAGCTGTTTTCTTGTGAAGTGTGTGGGAAGGCCTTCGCATATTCCAACAGCCTTACAAGACACAGGCTATCTCAGCACGGCCTGACGCGTAATGGTCAAGGAACATCTCAAGGGGGCAATAGTGGCGCTGGAGAAGACAGCAACGTCGCTAGTTCCATATCTGAGAGTGAGGCTGCCACAAACACTTTGCTCCAGCTTGCACCCAGCAGTGGAAGCCAAGGGGAGCAGCAGGCCCACCCTGGAGTTCTTCACAGTCACCAGCAGCCTCCACCCCAGCCACAAGCTGGTTACTCGCCTCTGTTCTATGTACCCGAAGCCAGTACGTCGCTCCCTTCCTCCTCTAACGCCACCCCTTACTCGCAGCCTTTGCCTTCTAGTTCCTCCTTATCATCACTAAATCATCAGCACAGCGTGGTGAAAGGAGAGCCAATGTATCAGACTGGCCAAAGACACATGCTCAACCCAAACTTGCCTGTTCACCCACTTGTGCTGCCTCCGCCAGATCATCAGCACCACTCTCACCCTCAGCAGCATCCAGAAGACATCCAACCACACCATCACCACCACCACCACCATCACCACAGCTTTCACAGCGAAGACGAGCTGCGACGACGCAAGAAAAAAAAAAAAAGACGGATCGGGAGAGAGAAGATAGGCTACGAATGGAGCCGGACCGCAAAAATGGACGGGGGACAGGGGGTTCTCTTGGCTGGGCAAAGGAAGAGAAATGAAAGGAGAATACTTCAGAAAAGAAGGAAGAGAGCGATTCGCAGGAGGCAACGCAAATTTAGGAGGAAGATGGCTATGCTCCTGAGGATCAGGCGAGGCGGGAGTACTAGGGTTGTCTATGAACTGGGCTCTACAGAAGGACTTGAACTATATAGACTGTTCTCTTGGCAGGTCCCTCTTAAACGTTTCCCTTGCCCCTTCTGTTTTCTCACAACGTTTTCGCGACGAGCTGCACTTGTGGTCCACATAGCGGCCCGACACTGTCCCAAAGTCAGTTACCGCGTGGATCGACTGAGATGCCTAGTCTGTGGGAAGCAATCTCGCAGATTCCTCTCGGCCCTCATCCACAGGAGCTCTCATTTATCCAACAGAGCGTTTTCTTGCAGACGCTGTCCCTCGCGTTTCTGGAACGCTGCGCTCCTCACGAGACATAAGAGAACTTGTCGGGGAAAGTTGGCGGAACTCAGACAAGGGAGAACGCTTTGTTTTAAATTGACCGCGGGAAACTTTTTCAAGAGGGTGGAGGGTAAAGGGAATATCTCGACCCTGCAAATACAATACAGTCACTGAGTGCCCTTCAGTAATTAAACCTAAAGACTTTAATATGTAGTAGGAAAGAAGAGGGAGTTTTGCATGGAAGAATAGAGACTCTCTAGACTTGGTATCCGAGTAAGTCTTTTGAGTGCTTTTAGAGCTTATTCTTTTCTCTCTCATCATCATCATAGATTACTCCCGTAAACCGAACCTCCACGCAAACTTGCAGACGCATCGCAGACATCTTTTATAAAGATATTGACGTTCCTGTCTTATCCACCCCCATCCTAACCTTCGAAAAGGATTCTGTACCCTCGTGTGCGTTGGCTCCTCGGCTGACATTAGGTGAATCTATAGTAACGTTACTAATACAGTACTTTCCCCTAACAGTAATGCTTACTGTAACTCAACAAATGCTCTGTAGAATTACTCTGTCTCGGTATGTATAATGTGTAGTTGATGTTCACTTAGAGCAAGTGTGGGGATGTGAAGCTCTTCAGTGTAAAAATAATTGCATTAGTAGCATAAGGAGAAAAGAAAGATTCCTAAAAGGAAGATCAGTGTTTTGTTTCAATCTGTGCATGTTGGACACTGGTCTCAATGTGTTGGATGAGTGTTGAGATTGTGGACTCTCTGTTGGAAGGTTACACAGTCAGTACAATTAGAATTGTATAAAACGAAATTGAAAAATCCCAGAATAAGCTTTACTTCATGTTTCCATCTTCATGCTAGTTTCTGATGGAGAAGATTAGAAGAGATTTAATCTGGCTGTGTGTCAAAGTATGTCTTGAAAGCTAGCATGAAGAAGGAAGCGCCAGCACTTACATTTGAAAAAAGGCTTTCCTAGATAATCAGTAGTGGGGACAATGTCCAGCCCTGCTCCTGGAGCACTACCTGCATGCGGATTTACAAGGTTGCCAGTTTGTTAGGTCCACCTTCCTTGTACCTGCGCTCACTGGCCATTTTATGAGGAACATCTACCTTATAGGCGCACTGTGTACGTTTGCAGCAATGCGGGAAACTGGGCCAACGACGAGATTCGACATTTTTCATGTACGTATCTGCCAATGCTGATACTCATACATAAGCACTTATAAAATGTAGAACTTGTGACTAGATCCACTATGATTAGTATTAGAGAGAAATGTAATTTACAAATGTTGCGTAGGGCTGTAAATTGAGGTAAAATAAATCAAATGCAGATACGGTCCTGTGCAAAAGTTTTGGCGCCCTTGGTAAAATGACATTTTCTAAGTGAAAATAAGTTCTCTACAGAGAGCACTTTTTTATTGCACACGTACTGATTATTTGCTGAGTTTTACACATGGGGGAGAAATAAAACATAAAACACTGGCTGTGCAAAAGTTATGGCACATTTTATATTTCATTTTTATTTTCATTTTTTGCTCTTGCGGAAATTTGTTCTTAAATATCACTGCTGTCAGAGAAAAACCTTGTATCTCCATTCTTAATTTTTTTTGTTTTTCAGTTTTTGAGATAATTTGAAAATTGTCCTTTACATTGTGTGTAAATTTCATGATGAATGGACCAAAAGAAATGGCTGTAATTACATGTGAAAAATGTCTGGTTCCATTGACTTACATTAAAAGTAAAGTAGGTTTATCATAAAGTAGGTTATCATTTTGGAGATATAAGGTTTTCTTCCGACAACGGGGAAATATAATATTCTAATATTAAATATTAAATCTATTTCGAAACATCTCTATTTAAAACAGTTTTCCTAGGGCATTTCTGATAATTCAAAGCAGCTCAAAACTACTGTTGCATGAGAGTTTTTGTAGTTAAATGTGAATTTTCATTGAAATTTTTCCAAACGTAAGACTTAAAACGTGCTGCTCGCTTGCGTCAGTAAGCCGTGACATGTTGGTACTGTCTGCTTAGGCTGTCCCCAGCATGAGCACTGAAGAGGCGCCCTTGCATGGGCAGTCCTTGCAAGGTCAACCCTTGAGACGTGCCTGTGATTTGGCGGTGGACCGAAAGCTTGGACAATAACGTAAATTTAGGCAAACAGTTATTGTCTGTGGAATTATTGGAATGGACGAAATTGTGATCCATATTCAATTATGAAGTACCACAGAGCCTTGATCTATAGCTCACATGTTCCCTGATGGTAATATAATTACAGTATATATGCACAGCAGGCATGTCAAACTGGGGACCTTCTGGGCCAAAGTACTGCAGATATTAGCGTTTACCGTCATCTAACACTCTGAATTCAGCTCCTGAAGGTCTTGCTAATTAGCTGATGAGCTGAATCCGGTGTGTTTAATGAGGCAGTGAGCTGAAGTCTGCAGTGTTTTGGCCTGCAAGGACTGGAGCCTGACACATGTGCTCTACAGAGAGCACATTTTAATGCACTGTTTGTTTGCCAAATTTAACGTTTTGGGGGGAAACATAAAACCTACAGTGTGGCCTGTGCAAAAGTTATGGCACATTTTGTATTTATACCCCCCCACCCCCACCCCCACCCCCACCCCCACACCCACCCAAATATCTTTAACTAAATAGAATTGCTTTGTTCCCTGTAGAGCAGGGGTGGTTATTCCTGGTCCTGGACATCAACCACCCTTCAGATCTAACACACCTGGCTCTAATGTTCAGATGTCCCTGAGGGCCTTCATTACCTGGATCAGGTGGGTTAGATTAGCATTGTAGCTAAACTCTGCAGGGTGGTAGATCTCCAGGACCAGGATTAAGCACCCCGGCTATAGAGGATGTGTTAACTTATTTCACAAATCAAGAAAACATGTTATTCGACTGGGGGTTTTCAAACCTTTGCATACATTTGCAGTATATTTGCATGTGTGCGGTTAAGTACAATCTTTTTTTATTGCATATATTTTGGAACTAATCGTGGATTAGAACGGTCGGCTACAGTCTCTGACCAGTGATGTGAAACTAAAGGGAGGGGTTTCTGATAAAGTGGCCACAGAGCAAGGTGTGTTGGATGATAAATTGGGCTCGCAGGACGGTAGCGCTGCAGGAGCAGATCTGGACGTACAACAGAATTGCAGGAGAATTTCATTGGAACGAGGCCAAGTCCTCCTCGTATTGATATCTGCCCCGTTAGCACAGTGATAATTTTATTATATATAGAGTCTAAGTTAGAAATAGAAAGGAACAAGTGTACTGTAATGTAAATTGTGTCAATATTTTATTATTATTATTATGATTTTTTTTTTTTTTTAAAAAGCAAAGGTCAAATATGTTTTTATCATAACTACATTGCAGGTAGTAGGGAAAGATAGTGGAAGTTATCACTTTAGATCAGATCTTGATTAATGTATTAATGTGTCTGACACGGTCTGTCCACTTGCCAACTATGAACATATCCCTTATATCTTTCTCACTTTTTTTTTCTTATGTAGAGATGCCATTACTACTCATAGATCATCTCTCTCTCTCTATCTCTCTTTTTTTTTTTGTTTTTTTTTGGAAAATACGTTAAGTAATAAGTATGTTTCTATCACTTTATTTACCTATGATAAACTGGTTGTTGATGATACCCAAGCATTTAATAAAATTTTAAAAGCATCCTTGTTTATTAGTACCTCTGTGGACATTAGTGCGCCTTTGTAGGTTTCGAAGGGCACTTCCACCCATTTTTCGAAATTCATCATTCAGTGTGTGAGATGTAAACAGAGTGATTCAGAGTGGTTTT
>JAILXH010272886.1:14452-25469 GCA_023558415.1 Piaractus mesopotamicus | reverse complement strand
AAGTACAAAGACAAAGGACCTTTGTGAATTTGATTTGGATATATGCCCAGGAAACATATTTTAAAAATAATGACAAAAATAAGTGTCTAAACACTTATTTCCTCTCACGGTATCTCTGTACGTAGGTACATTTAACTCACATATATGCGTGTTTGTGTCTAAACCTGGGTGATAAAACAGTGATGACAATTATAGAAATTAGACATTTTTTTCAATCTAGTAATGGCATCCAAAGTTCAGACTTTAAACAGTTGCTACTTTGGTACACTAGAGGGCGATATGTTACTTGCTAGACTGGCAGGGAGAAGGAGTCTAGCCATTCACTCACAACAGCACAAATCAGCAGGACAGATAGGAGAGTTGGCTAGCTAGCTATTATGCAGAGAAAAAGAGGTTTGAACAATGCTGGAAACAATGATGCACGCTCCCCGTGGCCTATCGGAAATCTCAAAGCGGAGCTATTGGTATCTTATAGCCGCTCTTTTGGGTGTGTTTGTATGTGTGGAGAGCGGTATAACCTACTTGTGACAGTGTGTCAGCTCACATGACAGAAGTGCATGCTGGTCTTCTCTAATGCCTTACAGAGCCCCAGAGACAGCAGCCAAGAGCTGACAGCCACTCAGGGCTCCAAGCAGCTGTTTCCATAATGAGGAATGTAATTTACACTCCATGCAATATAGCTCCATGTTGTGTTAACTGACAAAGTTTTGCCTGAGCTATAGCAAAGGGCCACCATTACTCAGTGATAACCCAAGGTGATATTGATTCTTCCCTGTTGGTCTCTCAGAGAGGCTTTACTGTGCCTCTGCTGGCCTGTCTTCTCTTGGTTCACTACTTCAGAGGTGCAGTCTAATCTAGCTCATTATATAGGCTAGCATATAAATAATGAAGAAGGCTAAAAAAATGCATTAATTGTGACGCATCATGAGTTTTACAGAAACAATCAAAGTTTTAGCTTCAAACAGATGCAGTAACAACTTTAGAGGGCAGCACTTGGTAATGTTTGTTTATTTGAACTTATGTCTTTCTGCAGACAAAGTTCTCCTATATCTTCAGTAACTTTTGCAGTTGAAGCCAACCTTTACATCAGACCGTCAGACTCACAGACCCTTAGCTAATTTAATTCTTAATTTAATTCTTTACTGTTCCAGGGGAGAATAAAGTCACCAATTGACCACTAATTGTTGTGTTGATTGTTATTTTATAAATCAAAAAGGTGAAGCCTCACGCCTTGATCCAACTTAGAGAAGGAAAAAATTCACCTTCTCACAAATATACATGTTGGTTTGCAGTCACTAACGTCATGTGTGTGAAGTACAAGGCACAAAATTATACCGAACTTATGGTTTTGTTACCAAGCAGTTCAGCATACTACTAATGAGCTAACAGGCCAATCCAATAAAACTTAAAGTTGAAATATTAACTAAATGAATGACTGTAAACCTGGAACATACAGAGTAAAAAAGAAGCTGCCTAAACGTTTGTTACAAGCTTTGTTTGTCCAAAATGATAAACACAGGCTACTAATAAAGGTAAAGGTTTTCACATTAAGCACTGTTACATCATGGCTGACATGGCATATACATGATCAATATATGAGAGTGCAGGATATGCCATATTTATGTCTGTACAGTAGAGGTAGTATTTTCTGTGCTATATTTTATGTTGGAGCAGCTTCACAGTTCTTGGTAGAGGTCTCAGTGTTCTATGGCAGAGCTTTCAACTTCAGTCCTGACTGCTAATAGTCCTGTATGGCTACATTCACATTACAAGCCTCATTGCTCAAATCTGATTTTTTGTTCAAATCCAATCTTTTTGACATGATGGTTCAGGTAAGTTTAGGTAAGTGATTTAAATCTGTCATTGATGTGAATGAACTGGCGTCCTGAAATGACCCACATGCGCACATCCTACTCAGTAATGTCATCAGCAAACAAACTAACGGTCAGAACGAGCCTTTGCTGCAAAGATAATCAACTCTGATCAGCTCTCAGCTGTTCATTATTGAGCGAGATGAAGGCAAAAAAGGGTGAGATATGTCGCTTTTCCACCGTTTACAGGCTTTAACGTCTGTTCGGCGCTGCTGCCATGGTAACATGGCAACAGGTAACATGGTAATATGGTAACAGTTAACATCATTATGCATTGTTTTTCTTTTACTGGTTATTTTAGAGTAAATATAGCGCACATAGTGCTATTTCGATAACATCCAGAATGTGTCTTTATGATATTAAAACAATTTTTAAATGCAATATCACTATAATGTCATAAACCATGATAAAAGTTTAGGTAATTATCATAACATTTTTTTTTTTACTGACATATACATTGATGTGATATTTATGCAGTTAAAGAACAGAAATACATTGTAGCTTGGCAGTTGCAGTGATTGCAGTCTTTCAACCACGTGAGCGTTTTCGCCTTGTCGTGAACATCATGCCAGTAGAAGCACACAAAGCGCTCCCAGAGGGTTTTCATTCAAGAAAACACAGCGTTCCGCTTTGCAAGCCATGTCGTGTCGCTTCCGGTAGAGGTAAAGTCATGCAGTTTGAAGCTAAACATGTGCAGAGAATCTAAATGAGGAATCTTCAGTGGAACCACTTTCTCCCGATTCCGAAAAAGAAGCAAGTAGTCAGTTTTTAAGAGGGCCCCACTTAGACACATCACCGGCTTCGGCACCGCTGGCATGGCCATCATGATCATCGTATTACTGATAATGCGACAAATAAAGCATCACGCAGCTTATGTCTGTAGTGGATTAAGTGTATTTAATCAATGCAATTTCTGCCTGTTTTGGAGGTCCCTGAGCTATTCTGCTATGCATCTTTTCTTTAATAATGCTAAATGAACATATTTCGATAAAAAAGTATGTATATCTTACAAAACCGTAAGTGAGCTGGATTTTCATGTTCATACGTGATCAAACACATCAACATTTATATTATTATTAGTACATATTATTATTGTGTTGAAATGCTTTTTTTTGTTGTTTTCCCTATTTTTTCACTATGATGAATGCTGCAGTTGTGCTGTCTGTTTTCTCTCAGTGCAGTCTTCTTTGTGCAGAGGTGTGTACTGTTTTCACAGCAGGAGATTATCACCCCTCCCCATTTTACTCCTCGTTGCTCGCTAACAGCTCAACATTTTACACACAGAAAGCCAACAGTGTCCTTGTAAATCTGAGTTACAGGGGAAAAAATATTTTATTTGATCATATTATTATTTTAGAATATCAATTCTGAGTGGCCACTAAAAGGCCTGCAGATTTAATTTTAGCCATTCTTTTCATTTTAAAGCAACCACTGCTGATTGATTCTTAGTTAATCATCCAGTCTAACCATTTTAGGAAATTGCACAAGAACAAGGCAGGCCATTGTTCCTGCTATAATGGATGGCATAGTTTTCTTTCAGGCATGCTAAGATATGATTTCCGGTACAGTGAATAGCCTTAATAATGTTGAAGGAATGAAACTAAGATAAGAATGCATCTCAGAACCGTCGACAGAATGACACAAATCCACACTCTGGTTCACGTCACTAGCGAGTTGTACGCAGGAAAAGGAGATGGTATATTTTCAGCTCTCAATTAGTCAGGAATGCTGCCGTCTTCCCGTGGTAACAAGACAGCTCTTTTGATGAGGTCAGACTGTTTGCTAGTTATCTGACAGAGGGAACAGATCAATGTGCACTCCCACTCTCCAGAAATCTTACAGTTTTGCTGCTTTTTCTCTCGGTAAAGGAAAGTTTTCAGGCTTCCCGAACTTGCCGCTGTCTTTGCTGATCCCCCTGAGGTTCGGGAGGAGAATAAGCACAACGCATTGTAACGATTTTATACAAACTCTAACAAGGTTAGACAATGGCTCATTAATATTAATATTCAGGCATGAGCAGCCGCACGCAGGAGCCGCACCGTGAAAGATTTGCCTATTAAGGAGAGATGATTAGTTGTTATGGGTGGTCATGGAGGTTGGCAAGGGTCCAGAATGCAGATGCGATAGGCCATTACGACTGAGCGTCGCACTCTCTCTCTCCCTGACTCCCTGTCTGTCTGTCTCTGTCTGTCTGTCTTTTATGCTGCGTGCGTTTAGATTTAACCTAAAACGTATGATGAAACCTGGAGGCGGTGGAAGCAGTGTGAGATTCAGTGTGTGAAAGAGATGAGAACTTGGACCAGTCACTAAATTGTCTCACCTCTGTGAGCCAGTGGTAATCATACAATTTTCATTCATTTTCTGGCATTTGTAAGACTAGAACAAAAATGTCACCGTAATTATTATTGTCTCGCCGTCCACCGCAGTACCCGCAAAGGTACTGTCTCTCTGTTCAGCTGCCCTTTGACAGTAATAAAAGCAGTCTGCAGTAAAGTAGCACGGTTCCTGTCTCAGTAATTCAAGTATTTTCGACGTTTCACGACTTGTTTGTCATAAATATCCCTCTTCGTTCTCAGCACTGTCTGACATTGAGGTTTTTGAATGGTACTTCAACTTTTATTCATGTTAGACATAAATTGAACTATGTAAAAAGACTCTGGTAAAAAAAAAAAAGTCTGGTAAAGTTGAAGTATGGTTTACACTTTCTTACTCAAGTAAAAGTATAAAAGTGCATGCTTCTGTAAGTATTTAGAGTAAAGAAGTGAAAGTATTTAATTAAAAGCATTTCTAATTCTGTTTTTTAAGCAAAGTGTTCTTTACTAGATGTGCACAACCATGACATTAAGCGTAAATAATGGTTTATGCTACACCTGCATGCATCATCAGCAAAATCATACAAATGACAGATTTGAATATCAAATTTACATTCTTTTTGTGGTTTGTTTTGTTTTTGAAGAGCGTACACCAATAATTTTTTTGAACCAACCAGGTCAGTTGAGGCCAACGGATGGATTTTTGTCTCTGACGTATTTGCACCTTTCTGCTTGCCACTATTGCTTTAATTAAATGCTGCTTCTCTTTTCATCATTTTCTCATGTTTTCGGTAGCTGTAGAAGCAGCCAATCACAGGTGACCTTTGGAAACATGCAGACATGTATCGCAATGGATCATCCGCAGGCCCTCCCTCCTTTCATGCTTTATATCCAAGTCAAGCCAAGTGAAAGTTTATTTGTATACTATATATTATATGTTATTTATTTATAACAGGTGTTGTCACAAAGCAGCTTTACTGAAAAATCCAGCTCCAAACCCCCATGAGCAAGTCAATGGCGACAGTGGCAAGAAAAAATTCTCTAAGAGTAGGATTTTGATTTGCTAACAGTTTGGTGCTTAATGTGGTGCCTGAATACAAGTTACTTAATAAAAATAATATTTAAAGTAAAAATAAAATTAAATTTTAAAATAAACAGCAGTGAGTATAATATGCAGATATTTCTTGTGAAATGTGGTGAGTAAGAGTAAACCATATTAATTGACAGAAATATCAAGTACAAGTACAAATGCTTACATTTTTTTACCTACATACAGTGAAAAAGTACTTTGCTACTTCCCACTCCTGCCAGTGAGTCAGGAATTGAGACTTTATTTTGCTGCTCTACGGATCAAAAGTTTTGAATCACTGTTATTATTTTTATCCAGTAATGATTTAGACAGATCTAAATGTTATAAACTAGTCGGCAAAATGTAAATTGAACATTTATACACAATCACAGTAATTTAAGAACAATAAAAAGTTACAATATGGTAGGAATGAGCAAAAAAAAAACTGTAATGATTTATTTTAAATAATTTCTTGTCACCAAATTACTGTGAACAGCTGTTTTATCGGTCACCGCTTTATTAATTTTGTGGCATTCTGGACGTTAATTTTATTTAGTGTTCATTCTCAATGCTATACAGCTTTCTCAATTATTATTAAACCACCTATAGTTCTGTTAATGTCCCAAAATTACATTTTTACAGTTTGTAATGGTTTGAAACCTATAGCATATTACAATCATTTTAGAACATTTTTTATATGTCTGCAACACAGTTGTGTTAATTAATGTGATATGACTTAAAAAAGTGATCCCAAACTTTGGAACAGTAGTGTAGCTGTGAGAAAAAAGCCTGAACTATCTGGATTTCTGCATTATCTGACCTTTTTATAAGTCATAAATTATTTTAAACTTTCAGCTTTCTTATCTAAGAACCTTTTTTGTATCTGCGTGCCAGATAAAAAGACAGTTTATCCATTCTTCACAGCAGGATTTTGATCTAGTATAATATGATTTTATCAAAAGACATGTCAGAGGATAAAAAGTTGTGGAAGGTCATAAAACTGGGAAGAGTTGCAAAAGAATTTCAAAGTAAGTTTGTCCCTTCAATCCCCCACAGTAAGACAGGTTTTTTACAAATCGAAGAAATGCAGCAATGTTGCTACTGTCCCTAGGAGTGGATGTCCTACAAATAAGAGTGCAAGAACATACTGTGAAATCCTTAAACAAGATCCCTGAGGTAACAGATATGGATCTGCAGGCATCTCTTACACCTTAGAATGGCTGCATTCATAAGCCTACTTTAAGTAACATACTGTACAAGAGTGGTGTTCATGGTGGTTACCACAGAGGAAACCACTGCTCTCCAAAACTAAGTTTGCCGAAGACCATCTGGATGTTCCATAACATTACTGGAAAGATCTTCTGAAACAAAAGTTGAGCTTTTGGAAAATGTGTAGTGTCATGTTTGGAGAAGACAGACAATGCTTGCCAACGGCAAAACCTCATCTGAACTGTAAATCATGGTGGAGGGAGTGTCATTGGCTGCTTTGCTGCCTCAGGGCCTAAACAGCTTGTAACTGCGGATGAGGGTGCCCGCCGTTTTGGGTAATTCTACAGACGATTGCTACTGAGTCTTCGTACTTGTGATCTTAAAGGTAGAAAACAAATATGACAATAATCCAAAACATGGGAGATAATCAACAACAGAGCAGCTCAAACTGAAGAAATGTAAGAAAAAAGTCCAGAGAAATCATGAGTTATATTAATTTGACCACGGTTAAAGAATGTTGTTAGACACAGCACAACTTTGATTAACAAATAATTTACAGCAAAACTCAAACCTCTATGATATAGTATTCAATGTTTACTAATTGATATAGTAAAATTGGCTAACACTGTTGTCCCGTGCACAGGCAGGACAAATTAACAATGATAAATTGTCATTTTTAATACTTGATTGCAAATTCTTCGCAGTAAATGACTGCCTGAAGTCTGGAACCCCTAGATATGACCAGATGCTGGGGTTCTTCCCTGGTGATGCTCTGCCAGCCCTTTAGCGCAGCTGTCTTCAATTCAGTTCCTGTTTATTCTTCAAGGATTTTTCCTCCAGTTTTGCTTTCAGCAAGTGGAATGCATGCTCAATTGGATGGAGGTCAGGTGACTTAATTAGCCATTGCAGAACATTCCACTTCTTTGCCTTAAAAAGTCTCAGGTTGCTTTCACCTTGCTCTTCGGTTCATTGACCATCTGTGAAATGCTGTCCAATAAGTTTTGAATCATTTGACTGAATCTGAGCAGATAATATAGCCTTATACACTTCAGAATTCATTTAGTCCCATCATCAATAAATAAAGGAACCAGTTCCATTAGCAGCCATTCATGCTTATGCCATAAAACTACCTCCACCATGCTTGACAGCTGAGGTGATATGCTTTTAATCATGAGCAGTTCTTTCCCTCCTCTATAGTCTTCTCATCATTCTGGTGCATTCACTGGCAGTGACAGCTCTTTGGACTTCATATTGAGAGTTAACAGCAACAGTTCCCAATGCATCCAAATGCTTACTTGTAAGTGAAATAAAGAGGGAATAACACACAGCTGTGCAGCTATTAGTCTAAATATTTTTGAGCCTCTAACAGTTGGGCCGGGGCTGTGTATGAATATGGTTGTAATTCCTACATCCAGTTTGGTTGTGAATGCTCAGCACTTTGAGCTCATATTCATTATTTATTTCAATATGCTGGAGTAAACAGCTAAAATAACAAAAACTTTGTTGACTACCAGATATTTATGGACCTGACTCTTAGACGTTGTCTTTATTTATTAATATGTCTTAGGTAACATCACATTTCGAGAGCCATTCCCACCGAAATCCCGATAACTACAAAAGATACACAAACTTTTTCTCCCAAGAATTTATGCACACTCCTTCTGCTTAGACATTCAACAAAGGACGGCAGCGAGGCCTCTCAGAGTGCTCTCAGTCTTGAATGTACGACAGGCCATTTAGCTGTCTTGCAGGTTAATTTATTTGCTCATAGCCCATCCAGAACTCATCCCTGGAGGTGCTCCTTTAAAGCCGTCACTGAGTGCCGCTGGCTCTTCCCAGAATGGAGGGCTGATGGCTCCTCTGCGTCCATAGACCTCCCCCTCATACGCCTCCCTCTCCACTCCACCACCCTGTAACACCCAACGCAATAAACTCTATCGATATTAAGAGATGCTGTGCCCAAAGACTTCGAAACAAGCAGGTGTAAGAAAAGTTAAATGCTTATATATATTGATGGATTAATTGTTGCTGAATTTATTTCATAAATTAACCAAATGATATTTGTGTAAGATGTGATCAATATCATGAGCCCAGTGTAGTAATTTAGCATACACAAAGTGATTTTTTTGTAATGGTCAGGTAATATTAAAAGCTTGGATTCGTTCATTAATGACATGTCACTTAGATCTAAATGCTATGGTCATGTAAAACAATGCAACCAATTCACAAAATAAAATATACTACCTTTTAAAGGTTGAGTCATTGTTTATAAGGTTGGATTAATACTGTTTATCTTCACAGGCTAAGGAAGATGTAAATAAAAATAACCCTAAAAATATTAAGATATTTCATGTCCAAAACTGCAAGAGAAACAGCTTGAGAAACATATATAAAATCAAAAATGAAGTTAATAAAATGAATATTCAGAATTATTCTTTTTTTAAACATAATGATTTAATCTCCAGGTGGATAACCTAAAAAAAGAAATCATTATAAAATAGATAATTACAGTGTTTACAGTATTTATTTTGAAGGAACTTAGTTTCCTTCAGTATTTATACCGTATTTTTCTGTGGCATTTATTTCTACAAAATTCTTGAAATATTGCAATAAAACATAGAAAAAAGACCTCATGTTGTTTAGTTTATAATACTTAAATCTCCATTGTATGTAAAATATATAGTGTATAAAATACATAAAAATATTTAAGTATATGTTATTTATATATTATATATATTTTAAAGATTATTGTAGTTATTAGATATTATTCTTAGATTTAGATCAAGGCTGACACGCTGGGTTCCTTCTGGGCCACAGAGTGTTCTGTCTCATTTAACACACCTGCTTCAGCTGATCATCTAATGAACACGGCCTTCATGAGTTCATGATTTGAATTCAGAGCGTTAGAAGAGGGAACACGCTAATCTCTACAGAGCTGTGATCCAGAAGGAACCTGGTTTGACACCTCTAGTTTTGATACACAGAGCTGGTCATGATGAAGTGTGTACTTTAGTTAGATTTTATTCATAAGAATTTCTAGGGGTGCCAACAGTTATGGCACATATAGATTTGAGAAAAAGATTTATTTCATGAGAAGGTTTAGTTTATTTCTTTCCATCATTGTACATCAAATAAAGGTTGGATTTTAGTTACTACTTTAAATACAAAATCTGATTGATACGTAATGAAGAATGTTTTTCACAGGTAGTTTTGCTCATGTTTACCAGGCGTGCCAATATTTATGGAGGACGCTGTATGAGCAGATGCTGGCTGTCACAGTCTCTATAAAGATGAATAAAACCGTTAAGATAATCATCACCGCTTTTGGGGGAGATCTCGCAGAAATTAAACACTACTTTTATGGATGAAAACTCAGAGTTGATCCTTTGCAAAGGATAAAATATTTCTTGATTTCAGCTACAGCATTTAGGCAGAAGCAGGTAATTCTGATTGCAGTATTCATCCTGAACTGAATCTGATTAATGGTCATGCAGAGAACATGCGCTTGAAACAGTTTGGAAACCTCTGCTTCAAACACAAGTGTTCAAACATTCAAACACTCGCCTAATTAAGCATGTTCACATGAAGCATTTTTAACTCAGCCGCCGGTGCACGTTTTACTTTTAAGTCTATGGGAAGTGGCCGCAGAGCGGTCAGAAAAGCACTGCTACTGGTGTTTGTTATTTCGTCAGAGCACAGTGGGCTTCATTCACCAATATCTTCCAAAGTTTTTCTTAAATGTGTTATTGAGAAAGGTTCTAAGAAAAAGTCAGCGTCTGATTCATGACGTGTTCTTAAACCACAGAACTGTTCACACCTTTGTGCTCTTGAGTGTGTGTAAAATCTGTTCTTACCTAAGAACAAATCCCGAATAAGAAAACACTGGTGAATGTCAGAATCTTCATGGAAATTACAGAAGTTGAGGAATGAGACCCAATGTTCTTTTTTTTATCTGTCTGTCACCTTAAGGGGCCCATATCCTACATTTTTCATGTATTTAATCTTTTCCCCTGAGGTCCACTTATTACATATGTGTGCCTTTATGTACCAAAAAACAGTCAGAATTCATTTTTATGTGGCTATTTTCTAACTTCTCTTTGGGCCTCATTCACCAACCGTCCTTAAGAAGAAATTTCTTACGCAGTTCTCACAAATATTCTGACATTCACCAATGTTTTCTTATTTGGAATTTGTTCCTAGGTAAGACCAGGATCTACACACACTCAAGAGCACAAAGGTGCAAACAATTCTGTAGTTTAAAAACACATCATGAATCTGATGTAGGCTATTTCTTAGGACCTTTCTCAAGAATAAATATAAGAAAAATATTGGTGAATGAGGCCCTTTATCTCTTGTTATCTTCTGTTTATCTCTCTCTTGGTTATCTCAAGATTATCAGCCTGTTTTTGTCACTGGTTCTGATTGCCTATCCTGTATTGTGCCTTATTCAAAAAGCTGTATGGACTGGAACACTTCTTATACTTTCAGTGTGAACGGGTGGGGCTAAACTACAGTGGGCTATATTGTTGTGTAAATGTGTAAATATGTGTAAATGT